>APFE031716225.1:48227-53552 GCA_000404065.3 Pinus taeda
AGTGTCAGAAAAGATATTAAATATGACTCCAAGGGGTCGCTTTTTTGTTTATTTTAGGACAACCAATCCAAAATGGTGATTGAATGGAAAGAAAGGGGTCATGAAGTCGAAAACCATCAGGCTATGTGGGATCAAAATTGTTTTGATGCCCTACGAGCATGTGGATTGCTCAAGTTATTCATGATTCCTGGGATCAGATCACAACTTGAGTTATTGCAACACCTGATCAATTGGTGGTATGTAGATGGCCAATTGTTCATGTTTGGGGATCAAGAGCTTGAAATATAGGTCGATGGAATTTATTTCAACACTAGGTTGTCCAGAAAGCGACAATGATTGGAGTTTTCTAGATCACACACCAGAGGAGAGAGCATGTGCATTCTCATTGCGAGGCATTTCCCTGGGGCCGAGAAGACCCACAATGGGAAGCTTGACATAAAAACCATTACCAACCTCCTATTATGAATAATCCTACACACCATGGCCCAAGTAGCTAGGGTGCTAGCATTGCATGAGGCGATGAAGTCTCATTTCTAGTATCCAATCGAGTGCCTACATCTGACGGTTTTCAATTGGAGCAAAGGTTTATTGGTGTGCATTAAGCGCCAACTTACTAAGTGCAAGTCAGGGAATCTGAAACAATTTGGTTTCAGATCTATTTGATTATGTTCATTTTGGAACATGTGCCATTGTTTTGTTACCAGTGGTTGGAAGTGGGTCCACTAGCACCCAGAGATCCATGATTACTCAGATGGGGAGAGTTGATTACTTGACATGGGGGTGACCAACATATCTCATTCCCTCTAGTAGTTTTTGGATGGTTGCATCAAAAATTAATCATGGTTGATGATTGGGCATATGCAGGCATGAATTTTTGAGGATATCCATATCTTCTACTTCCCTTAGAGGCACAGTAAACTGATTCCAGTAAAAAACTATTTTTGAATTTTTTGAAGTTTTTATTGTTCTTTATGTGTGTACTACGATTTGACTTATGATGTTGTGTCGATGTCTGACCAGAGAGACCTTTACGGGTTTCTCCAAAATCAAGGTGAGTGGCACGCCAGATTGAGGAGGCTCCTCCATATGAGGAGGGAGCAGATCCTATTATCGAAATAGAGCATAACCTAGAAGTTTTGACCAGGTGGATTCTAGAGTATGCCTCGATAGATGAGGTGCCATTATGCTACTAGATGAAAACTGTAGGGGTTTCCACTAGATTGTATATGCTGCTAGGCTGAGTCATTAGGGGTGTCTCGTGCTATCATGAGGACCATGTGGGCGAACAACCAACTTCTAGTTTACTTTCTGCACTATTGTAGGCTTATAAAGCCATGTGTCTTAAAACACAAGTAATTTTTGTTATTTTGATGTAGAGAAATCTTTTGCAAACACTCGATACATACATACATACATATATACATACATACTGTTGGCATTATGGCACAGGGTTGGAGCTATGGCACAGGTATTGTCCTTGATGGCAACCTTCTTTGGTATCAGATCTCAGTTCAAGCACTCACAAAGTAGAAAAAGACATATACGCAGGTTCATCTAGATGAAGGCGTGTATACACGTGGGTTATACATTACAAAAGCACGTATATGTTCGGGATCATTCTTTTGGTCCATGGCAGTTAGATCTTGGAACTTGAACCTATGTTTTGGACCATGGCATCTCGTCAGATGTGTTGATCCCTAGTTTTGGGTTCATGGTATTGAAATGTTATGGTTTTGGACCATGGTATTGGGGAAGGCCTAAGGCTATAAAAGAGGAAGGAGATCTTGTGACAAATTACCATCTGAATTATTATTCAAGATCTGATAAAATGCTAGACCTGGCGTAGTGGGTGGTGATGCAGTTCTGGATCTGAAGGAAGGAGGAACCTTAGCGCAAAAGAAAGGATAAGTTCTATTCATGGGTCACAATATTTAAGCCTGAATGACAGTATCTTTGTATGATTTTGATCTGCTAGATGTGGCGCTTATTTGATCTATAAATCTGATAATCTCGGTTAATCAGTGATTGAATATCTGGAAGAGTGTGTTGTTCTTTATAGATCTATACGTAGGTTTAGTGAAGCGAAGGCACGTATACACGCAGTTTAGGTGAAGTAAAGGTGCGTATACGCAGGTTGTTCCATACGCAGATGCGTATGCACGCAAGTTGCAGACTGTTAAAATTGCATATATGCTTTAAGTTGTGATCGAGCTGTTTCTGCTTATTGCTGTTGTGTTCTAGGTTTTTTTGTGTGGTTTTTGGTACTGTGTTTTGGGTATAGTTGGCAGAGAAGTATCTACTTGATTTCAGATCTAGTGGCTGAAAAGGAGTTTGGTTGATGAAGAATTTCTTGATGATTGTTTGATGTTCATGGATCTAGTCTGAAAATTGATGAAACGTGGTCCTTGGAAGAAAGAGAAGGTTGTAGCCTTTTGTAGGCCAGCACCTACGTACTATTTTCTTGGCTAGTGCAAGAGCTAAGGGGGTTGTAGCTCCCTTCCAGGAGAAGCTGGAAAATGAGAGAGAGTTGTAGCTCTCTGCAGGTTGCAGCCTGCGTACTAGTAAAGGACTGCACCAGTACATTGTAAACAAACATTTCTAATTTTAAAGAAAGATAGAGACGAATTACAGTAGGTGGTTTTCACCCACATTGGGTTTTCACCTTATATCTGGTGTTCTTGTCTGTGATTGTCTTTCTGCTCTGTTTTACTGTCTCTGGTTAGTGGTTATTTGATGCTGCATCTCAGATTAACAAACATCATCTGAAAGTTTAAGTAAATTAAAAGTTTGCTCTGTATACACAGTTTTACTTATGAATAGTTGTGTATATACGCGGGTTTAATTAACTGAAGTAGCGTATACAATTTGGTTTCTGAAAAAGGATTATTTGACTTGATAATACTGATTTACCCCCCCTCAGTATTATTTCCAACAATTGGTATCAGAGCAGGTCCTTCTGAAGAAGCTTGATCGCTTGAAGGAAGATCTTTCATCATGAGCAACTACGAGAGGGAAGCATCAATCAGGCCACCGGTTATTGATGGGACAAACTTCGTATATTGGAAGGTGAGAGTAACTGCCTATCGTCAATCTCTGGGTACTGAAGTATGGGATATCATCGATACAGGGTATACTTTTCCAGCATCAACTCCCACAGATGCGGCTGAGAAGAAGAAATATGAAATGAATGAAAAGGTGGTCAATACTCTATTAGGATGTCTATCACAATCTGAATTTGTCAAAGTCATGCAGTATAAATCTGCTAAGGAAATATGGGACAAGATTGTTCTGAGCTATGAAGGAGATGAACAGATAAAAAGGGCAAAACTCTAAACTCTCAGAATTCAGTATGAAAATCTCAGAATGTATAATGATGAAAGTGTGGCTAACTATTTTCTTCGTGTAGATGAGATTGTTAATTGTATGAAAAAATTGAGTGAAGAAGTAAAGGAGGCTGTTGTAGTTGAAAAAATTCTAAGATCTTTATCCCCTAGATTTGAATCTAAAGTTTCTGCTATAGAAGAAAAAGAAAAGCTTCAAGACCTTAAATGTCACAACTGCATGGAATTCTAACTGCTTATGAAATGAGGAAAGGTGGACCATTAGACAGGAGAGAAGCTGCCTTCAAGGCTTCTGGCAAAGGAAACTACTATGAGTCTGGACACATATCAGAAGAAGATGAAGAATCAAATTTTGTCAAAAGTCTCCAACGGGGCACTGGACGTTTCCGAGGTAAGTTACCATTCAAATGCTTTGCTTGTGGAAGAGTAGGTCACTATGCTACCAAATGTCCTCACAAAAATAAGATTGACAAGGGGAAGGAACATGTTAGATGGAACAAGAAACAGAATGCAAATAAGAAAAGCTACTACACTCATGAAGATAGCGATGGACTATCAAATAACGAGAAGCGAACGAGGTAACCACTATAAGCTTTTATGGCCTTTGAAGATGATGATTACATGGATGCTATAGATGTGGATGGTTTTTATGATGAGATTACTAGACTCAAAAGATGTTTAGATGAAAGTAATGTGATCATTGACTCTCTACAATGTCAACTTGATCAGAAAGAAAAATCTCTTGAGAAGTTAGAATGTGAAATTGTTGGTCTTAGAAAAGAAATTGAGAAAACAAAGGCCCTTAATCTTAAATTTGTTAAAGGATCTGAAAATTTGGATGATATTATCAGTGTGTAGCGTTCCCCTCTAATCAAGACAGGTCTGGAGTATAATGGAGAAGCATCTCAAGCTTCCACCTCCAAAAGTTATCTTGATGCAGCAAGAAGGAGTGAGGAAAGGCCTAATAGAAATCATCAGGTAAATCAGGGACAGTCTTCCTCAAGGATGAACAAAGACTATCAAGAAAATCAGGGGCATGCTACCTTAAGGACAATCAGAAGCTATAACCAGCCACAGGTAAGATCTTCCCAATTTTTTTCAAGAATGGATGTCAGTAGAAACTACAATCGGTTGGATGATAGTCGTAGGAATTTCTTCAATGGCCAATGTTTTTCTTGCCATAACTTTGGTCACAAAGCAGCTCAATTTGTTGCCTATAAGACAATCATGACTAGAGAAGCTCAAAAACAAAGAAGTATGCCTGCAATCACGAAGAGGACCTATAACAAATTTTCTGCCCTTGAAAGTGAAATTGAATGTTCTATTTGTAATAATTTTGGTCATGAAGATTCTGAATGCATGAGCAAGTTTTGGAAATCAAATCAGAAGGAACAAACCTCAAGTGCCAAAACATGGAGGATCAAGGAACCACAACCAGAAAGATGTGGGATAGCTTTATATGAGGACGGACAAGAAAATCAATGGTACATCGACAACGGATGTTCGAAGCATATGACAGGTGATAAAGAAAAACTTGAATCATATACTGCTTTAGAAAAGGGAAAGAAAGTTTCTTTTGGAAATGATACCCCAGCAGCCATAAAGGGAAAAGGAATTGCTCAGTTGAAAGAGGATGTCAGAGCTGGTAATGTTCTATATGTTGATGGCTTGAAACATAATTTATTGAGTGTGAGTCAGATTTGCAATAATCGGACCGAGGTGATATTTCGATCAGATGGGTGCAGGGTTCGTGATCTTGATACAGGAAGAATAGTAATCGAACGCAAAAGAACTCCAAACAATCTATACATATTTGAAGAAGGAGAACAACAATTCTATTTGAGCAAGAATGATGAACACTGATTATGGCACTGGAGGTTGGGGCATCTAAGCTTCTCACAAATAAGGAAAGCATGCAAGTACCAGGCAGTTCGTGGTCTTCCAGACATCAAAATTCTAGACAACACCATATGCAAATCATGTC
>APFE031716225.1:59890-90360 GCA_000404065.3 Pinus taeda
ATATATATATGTATAGTTTGTCCTATTGATCATGTTTGATATGTGATTCTTTACGATTTACAAGTTTCACAAATGTCTATCTAACACATAGTTAGCCAATGCATCTTTTAACATGTTCATACGTCTTAGAATATGATGATAAGTAATAAAATCAAATTCCCATTCCAATAAATGAACTCGCAAATAAATTATCAATATTTGACTATTTCTAACTAAATATTGTCTATTAAGTTGTAGTACAATGAGCTCTGAATCAAGTTTTATGACTAGCTCCATAATGCCAAGAACAATAGCTTCTGAAAATAATCTCAATGACTACACTATATTCGGCGATGTTATTAGTCATAAGACCTAAATATATACCTTGTAAATTCACTAACTCAACATTAGGGTCATAGATTTCCCATGCAACAAAAGATAGATTCCATGGACTACGATAAGAACCATCAACAAAACCGATGTAATCGTTGGATTACATCTACAAACTAAGTAGAGCTCGAGGTAAGTAGAGGAAAATGTTTGCAAAAGCAAACTCACACACCAAAACCACACTGCATACTAATGAAAACACACTAATGTAGATAAGTATTTAAATGGATAATCATGCATAATACTTATTTAGGTAAAGCTCATTTCGAGGCTCTGCCAAAGAATTTCCTTCATAGTCTACTAACTCGTAAGCACCTTTTTGTAAAACTCATTTAACAATGTAAGGCCCATGCCACATGGGTTCGAATTTCCTAGCTCCCAATTTGTCATTGGCTTGATCGTGAAGTAAAACCAAGTCACGCTCAACAAAAATGTGGGGAGAAACAATTATATCATATTTAGCTTTAACTCGTTTCTTCTTAGATTCAATTCATAATGTTGTAAAGAAATAGTTTCATCGAGCCTTTCAAGGTAAAGTAAGCGTTCCTCTTTAGGTGAGGTATCAGGGAGTAATTCGACGACTAGTTTAAGTGAATGAATTTCACACTCAACTGAAAGGGTGTGAATCTAGTGGTAGTCTTAGCTATGGTTATGTAATCCCATAGAGATGAAAATAGCATAAGATGCCAATTTGATTTATGCATCCCAATGGTGCATTGAAGCATAGTAACCAAGACTTTGTTAACTACTTCAACCTAGCCATTGGCCTGTCGATAATAAGGAGTTGAGTCATCATGACACAAACCCAACCAAGCAATAAGCTCTGCCATCATGTATTTTCAGAAATGAGATCCATGATTAGTAACGATGGCTTGAGCGACAACAAATCGATCTATGACATGGTTGAAAATAAATTGAGCAGCAGTTTTACTGTCAACATCACGTGTGGGCATTGCCTTGGCACATTTAATGAAATAATAAACAAGGACAATGAGATAACCATGCCCCTCGACTGAGAGAGGGTTACATGTCATGAAATAAATACCCCATTTAGCAAAGGGGCTGACAGTAACAACTGGGTGTAGGGGTACGGGTGGAGCATGCTTATTACGGTTGTAAATATGGTAGGTGTGACATTTTTGGACTGCTAAAATGCAATATTTAGAGATCAAAGGCCAGAAATAACTGGCATGAAGGATTTTCTGAGAAGCAGCATACCCTGACATGTGACCACCTCAAGCTCCATAGTGGCAATCATTGAGGACTCTCTTAGCCTCTTTGAGTGTCAAACATCTACGACGGATATAATCAACACCAACACGGTACAAAGTAGCACCAATGATTCGATATGGTTGGGACTAATGTCAAGTGCGATGATGTTCATAATTGGAAAACTCTAATAAAAAAGTTTTGGTCTAGAGATAAACAATAATATCCCCGTACCATGGGTCAAGATTGTTGATGAAAATGAGAGTCTCATTAGGATTGAGCTAATCAAAAGCTGTAGATGTGGCTGTGGAGGGAAGGTCACAAATCAATTCAGCGAAAACCAATCATTTCTTTGATTTGTCTATAGAAAAATCCAAATCAAATTCTTGAAGGATAACAATCCACTTATAATATTCCTCCACAACAATTGATGAGTCAGGCTGTAGGTCATGGGGTTACAATCAGAAATCGCAGTGGTTTTCTGGAAGAGAATATAGTGTCGAAAGCATTGAACAGTGTGAACAACTTCTAAAGAATGTTTCTCAACATGAGCATATCAATTTTTGGTATCGATAAGATACCAACTTAAGTAGTAAATCATGTGTTTGTTTCCATCATCATCATTTTGCACCAGTACCATGACAATAGTGCTATCGGCTACAGCGAGGTACAAGAAGTAATCATGTTTATAGTTGGGGGGATGCAATAAAGGAGCACTAGTGAGGGTGTTCTTTAATGCATTGAAATATTTTTGAGCGGATTCATCCAAAAAAAATGGGATCCCCTTTTTTAGCAAATGAGTAAATCCCTTGGAAAGTTCAACATAATTGGGTACAAAACAATGAAGGAAATTATATTTCCCTTGAAAGCTTTGCAACTGATGTTAAGATGACGAGGTGGCGGGGGGGGTAAATTTACAATGGCCTCAACTTGAGGGGGTCAATTCGGATGCCTTCCTTAGATGCCAAAAACCCTAGGAGGTGACTAGATTCAATGTAAAAGACACTCTTATGTAGATTTAAATGAATATTGTAGTTTCTACAATGAAGACAAATCACTTATACAGTGGTCAGGATGATCATGATGCTTAGCAGAACGAGTCGGTAAGTTGTTAAGATATAGTGAAATAATGTGTTTCATGTCATGAAAATAATAAGACATCTCTCATTGGAAGGTAGCACCGACATTTTTTAGATCAAAAGGGATCTTCTTGTAGGCAAAGGTTCCCCATGGACATATAGAAGTAATTTTATGTTGATCGATGGGAAGAATGTTAATCTAGTTGTAGCTAGGAAAACCACCCATAAAATAAAAAATATCACTCTCGGCACGCTCACCAATGATTTGATTGATAAAAGGAGTTGGATAATTATCTTTGGGACACACCCAATTGATATCATGGTAATCAACAGAAACACGGATATTCCCTTGCTTTTTAGTCACAGGGACAATGCTTGAAATCCAATATATCAATGGAATGGCGTAAATGAAACCATCCTTTAGAAGTTTTTCAACCTCTCCCTTGCTATTGACTACCTTTCTAGGGTGCACTGCAGGAAGACGCTAATGAATGGGCTTCACATCTGGATAGGTAGGAATTTCATGCACAGCTATACTTAGATCTATGCGAAGCATTTCTTCATATCACCAGGGAAAGACGTCACGAAATTCCTTAAAAAGGGCAGTGCAAATATTAATCTCATCTGGAGAACAAGAAACCTTGACATGGATGTTCTCGAAAATTCTTGGTTTAACAAAAATGCCGATAGGCATGGTAATAGTAATGTTCCCCATGTTTCCCTCAGACAAACATTAATGCACCAAAATGGGCGTTTGAAGTGGATGGGTGAGTCTATGGGAAAAAAAGGTATCTAAACACGATGAAATGTCTTAGAGACTCAATAGAAACAAGGAATGATGATGAGGATCATTCAAGGAGTTTCCTCAAGAGAAATAACCTCGGTGATACTCTCCTTAGTGGGATATGTCTCGTTCAAGGGATCTAAAGAATCCCAACAAACAAGCCAAGGGGATTGTGAACACGCGTCTAGATGCATACTAAGAGTAGCATGAATTTTAGAAGCTGTCGTGAAAGGCAAAACAATATCTTCATAGGCTTGTTTTTCTGTGTAGAGTGACATGACATCGCCAAAAAATAAACCTAATCGGGGGAAGGAACGATCCAAGGATCGTAAGAAGTGAAGATCATGTTGACAAAAGAAACTTTTGGAGGTGGTAGGGAAAACATTCTCATAAGATCAAAGTCTTTAAAAATACCCACCCCAATGCTCTCATAAGGAATGTCAGTATTTCCCACATATGGCACATTTCCATTCGAATAACTAGAAGATAGAAAGGCTAACTGATCAATGATGACTATTTTCCCCTCAAGAGGAAAATGGAGCACACAAAACAAAGAAGAAACCACACAAAACATAGCATGAGTCCAACTTCATCCAAGCAGAAGGTTATAATTTAGGTTTTGATCAACAACTTCTACCTCTAATTCAACATTTTTCCCTTCCAATGTGATGAAAAAGTTCATGATAATACCGTAAGGATGAGATACTCTACCATCAAAGGCTTATAAGGTGTTTGGAGCCTAGTTGAGAGGAATAGAGCCTATAACTTTCTAGCATGAAACAAGAATGATGTAGTTAGAAGCACCCTCATCAACCATAGTCTGATGAATTGTCTTCCCTTTTATAATGACTTGGATTAAGAACACAAGTTGATGGGGAAGACGTGGAACATGCTTTTCCAGCTCAAAATTAATCAAACTCGAATTAGTAGGGTCAATTCCTCCTCTAGCAGATAGTAATGCTTTCTGCTGCGATGGACAATTCTGGAGAACTTCCAAGGCAGACATCGCCAAAGGTGCTTGAGCTATATCTTCGACCATATCGTAATGCTAGGCAGCTCACACATTCGGTTGTAAGATGATTTTCGAAGGACACCATTGGGAGGTGGTCAGATAACATGGTCATTACTAGGTCTCTCAATATGAAGAGGACCAAAACTTTGTGGAGTAGAAGTATAAGGTGTATTAGTAACATATTTCTCCACAATCTATTTGGGAGGAGTAGGATAGTCTTTTGATAGAGTGGCGACTAAAATAGGTACTATTCCACTCATATAAACCTAAGAACCCAAAGATGTAGAATATTGTGGTTGTTCTACCAATTAGGTCTGTTGTGATTGGAAGGTTCTTTCAGTACAACTGATGTCTCTTGAGTGCCTTTTAACATGTGACTAACTTCCACACGATGGGGACAACCTTTGGTATAGTGATCTTCCTAAAAAATGAGGCAAGGATATTTGGGCTTATGTTTAGATGTGTTATCAACATATGACTTTGGAGGATCCTATTTTGGAGAATCAGATTTGGGTTTTCCTTTACCCTTATTTTTAATTTTGGATATTTTGTCTACTACTGTAGACTAAACGACATTAACCTCAGAGGTTTTATGAAGAATTGGAGAGGGATTCAAAGGAGGATTGGATGTAGTATTGGATTCGAAGGAGGATTGGATGTAGGATTGGATTTAAAGAAGCTTTACTGGAAGTTTCAGTCACTGATCCAATAATACCATTGACAGGTGGTACATTTGGAGGTTTAGAATATGTTGGATCTGTAGACGGTCTTGGAACATCAAACAAGAGATCATATAACGTGCCATATTAGGAATATAACAAATCTAGATATTGGGCATGGGAAATGGCTTGATCTTCAGTTACAGAACCTCCCATAGCTATACCCTTGGCAATTTTGTTAACTAATGATTTGGTAAACCATTCAGTTAACAAATCATCAGGTATGTCAAACTTGATAAGGCAACACCGACGTCTCAATTCATGGATATGAGAAAAGATGTGGGTAGTAATATTCTGTTTCAAAGATGTAAGTAGATGGGTAGTAGTTTCATATTGAATTGGTAACTGGAAGTGAGTAAGGAAGCCATGGATAAAGAATTGAAGTCTTGATAGGCAGCTTGAGGTAACTCGATGTACCATTTTGCGGCAACACTTGTCAAGGTTTCCTGGAAAAGACGTAGACAAATAGAGTCTTCAACCCAGGGTTTAGATTAACACCATCAATGGTAATTCATAACATGGGCTTGGGGGTCTTCTCTACACTTTCCTTTGAATTTCGGACAATTGCCAAGAATATTAGTAGGAACCGGAGGCCAATATGGCAAATGAACAATTAGATCATTAGTGAGTCTTGACACATTCGATAGTTCCAATGTTTCTAGAAATGGAAATTATGGATTGAAAGGCATGGGAGGCCTTTGATAAGGCCCAACTTGTGGATTCCATCCCTATTAATATGGGCTCTACCCCCATAGTGCTAAATTTTGACTATAAGGAGCATGATATTTCCTCCATTTAGGGGTATTGTGACCATACAAAGCTGGATGCTACCCCCACAAGGGTGGGTTTTGACCAGGGTAAGGTTGATATTGACCTGCGATGGCCGTTGAGAACCACAAGGTGGAAAAAATAATTATGAAGCATATGGATTATAAGGTTCCTGTTGCACTTTTTTACCTTGGTGGTAAAATTGTTGGCCCTGTTGCTGCAGGGGCTGACCTTATGGCCATAAGGGTTGACGTTGTTGATACAAGGGTTGGTTTTGTTGTTGCAAAGGTTGTCCTCGTTGTTGCAATGGCTGTTGATAAAGCCCTTGTTGCACATAATGTCCTTTTTGTACATGAGGCTGCTGTTGTAGGATAGTTCCTTGTGGAATTTGCTGATTTCCAGGTTGGTACTAATAAGTTCCAACTTGAATTTGACTAGATGCCCCAAATTAGGGATTTGAACCATACTACATTTGGGGGCCTGCATGTTGAGTGAAAGGTGGATTTTGGGGCTGCTGTGAGCCATACGAGGGTACGGTTCCTGGTAGGGTATCTGGGTCGAAAGAGGCTATTAATACAATATTTGACGTGATCCAGATGGAATTGATGATCCACTAGGATAAGGTGCACTACCAACCTTTTGACTAGTTATGATTCTGTGAGTTTGAGGTGCACTCACATAAGATCCACCTGAAACATGAGGTACATAAGGTGGATGTGGTTGTTGCCCCCATGTGATGGGATAGGTGGTGGAACATAATGTCCAGTATAGGGACATTAATTTCCCCAACTGTAACTGTTGATTGTATAGGAATTGACGAAACTATAGTCAGTACAGGAATTTGAGAGGCCATGTTTAAAAGAAATAGACCATAAGTAGGCATGGTGCTTGCTGACCAAATGGATTATGATAAAGTGAAGATGCACTTGGAATACCTGAAAGAAATTGAGCCAAAGAGGTATATCCAGCAGGAAAAGAAGGTTCACTACTTTCAAGAGGTGGTGGAGGTGAAACACTTCCCACATATGGATAACCTTCATGTGGAAATTCATTTTTAGAATCATTGTCAACACTAGGAGTATGAGTGGCTGAGACTTTTAGAGGACCTTGAGAAGAGGCTAGAAACTCACCTTCTAAAGCCATGGGTGCAAATAGTTGGCAAGGGGGAATCCGAGATGACCATGGAGATAACTCCAAAGGAACACTAGGATTATCATATGAACTATAAGGCCATTGAGTATATATAAAAAATGGATCAAAAAGCAGATTAGGAGGGAATAAACCAAACCTCTATGGACTCTCAAGAGTTTCTGGATCATATTCTTGAGATGGTGAGTCTCAAGGTGGAGGATGAGAAGCAAGGGGTTGAATACTTAGGATAATTCCAAGTTCAAGACCTTGGTCTTCATGTGATTGTGAAATCTCTTAGGATGAACTCCTTGTGATAACCCTTCAGTGTCAGATGATGAAGGGGAAATGTAAGGCGAACCCGGGGGTTCAGCAACGATGACCTATTCTAAAAAAAATAAAGGGTGGTTGATTTGAGCTTCCAATTTACTGTTAATCAATAAATATGAGACCAAGAATAATTACATAGGTAAGTCGAGCTATCGTGGGCAGTTAAATTTTAGAACATAAAAACAAGAAATAAATAAAAAAGGGTGTACTAGGCAAGAAATTTACCAAGTATCCATGAACAGTTATATACACCTTAGCTGAAACCAAGGACTTAAAGTATGGCAACTGATTTCCTTGAATGTTGTTTTCGGTGTATCATTTCTACAAGGTGGCTAACTTAGTGACCTGTGAGTAAAGGATAGAAACGTAGTGGGGTCTCCCAATATATACTCAACAATATGGGGAGCAAAAGTCCATGTGGTTTCTGTCTAATACATAACCATTTTGTGAGAGCATTCCCATATACTATCCATACTGAAGTGCCTGTAATGTAGCTAAGAGTATTGAAGAACCTCTAATATACTTCCGTACTAGAACTAGATTTCACCCCGGGATATAATGCAGGCAGTTAACAACAAATGCTAGGTTTATAGATGAAAGAACACGTCTCTCGCCTAGATCTCTAAATGTTTGCATTATGTTCCAATTATCCTTAGGTTAATTTAGTAAATTTTAATGTTTTTCTTGAATTATGTTTCAATTTTGGGCTCAAACCATGCCACCTGAATCCTAGAATGCAACTATATGAGAAAAAGGAAACCTTTCATTTCAATAAATTCTACACTAACGAGGGAAGAAAGTTCAATCAATTAATGCATCAAGCAAGAGAAGGCATAAAAATAATATGCCTCCATTAACTTTTCAAAGTGCAACATGCAAGCGAAAATCTAAACTTCACTTTGACTAATGAACATGCAATCTACTGAAAGAAAAAATGACTTTTACTTTACTAAGATGCACTTTACCCATATGATGTTCTTTTTTATTTTTAGATTTTCATATGCAACTAAGATTAAACTAAAGAAAAACATGAAGATTCTGATTCAAAATTCTCCTAATGCAAAAAATGCATCAATCAAAGTAACACCAGATTCAAAAGAACTCAATGAAAATTTCTTTCACTTTCTCTTTCGAATAGACAAGTAAATATACTCATTTCAATTTGTAAGCCAAACAATGTAATATATGCTTGATACATGACAAAGATGGATTTCAAATGCAAGATGACCTAGTACAAATGAAAAACAGCTTTGCAAAAGACAAATAGAAACTAATGTAAATCAATGTTTCAAGTGATTTTATGATATGAATAGACCTAATCATTCAACAAACCAGAGACTCAATGACACTCACAAGCGGAAAGTGACAATCAAACAACCTATATACCCTAAAATAAATCAAATTGCATTCAAATACCTGGAAGTTCAAAGAAGTAGGAATTTACTAATAAAATGAGGCAATCAATCAAAACATCAATAAATCCAGTCATGCAGGACAAAACAAGACCTCAGTGGCTCATATATACTGGAGTTTGATGGAGAAACCCTAGGTTTTTTTCCAATCTCATGGATTAGCGTGAATGTTATGGTCAAAATTTCAGCAGACAGGGGATCAACATGATTATTTTAATAATAATCACGTTGGCAGCATGACTGTCAGAGAAAAAAGCATGTTGGGTGAGGAATAAGGAAAAAAATAAAAATAATTTCACAAACATTTCCAGACTGAGCACTCTAAGATAACAACCAGTGATTTTGCAAACCTATACAGTCCCAAACTAGTTGAGGACATGATGGTCGGTCAAACTGACAAAGAGATCAGTTGAGAAAGGAGGATGAAAATGTTATAGCTTCCTTAGTGGAGTCACCATTTTGTTGTGAAGGAAAATCCCCTCTGTGGATAGAGGCAATCCCTCTAACCCAATGAGTGGGTCTAGCAACAAATTAAACAAACTAACGTACACTTTCCTAGATTATGTTTGACAAATGTAGAGAGAAGGAGAAACCTACCTAGCTCTGATGCTAATCTCTTGATCCTTAGAGATGGATTTGAATCTTTTGCTACGGGCCTCACTCCTTACTTGTTCTTCACGTCTGAGTACCTGCAAGGATGATCAAATAGATATGCAAGATACACAAGCATATATGGCATACATCAAACATAAAATATGTTGAGGCTCATCAATGGGTAAAATATATGTGCCTTAATTCACCTACAGGTTACTAAAATCAACTCTTCTCATAATTCTTTACATGTTTTAATTATATTTTGCTTAATGAGATGAGTAAAAGTAAGATATCATGTCTAGAGTTCTAATGTGCATTGATTATAGGTTTTTGGAGAAATTTGTGGCTAATTAGGATGAATGAACTCGAATGAGACAAACATGAGAGATTATAGGAGATAGGATCTCCCTCCTTAACTCCTCACTCACTCAAAGATCCCTTAATCAAATCACACCAGCTTAGAGTTGTAAGTAGCTGAGTCATGAGGATCATTGGCAACCAATCCAGTGACATTTAAGAACCATTTTAATCTCAGTATTGGGAGCCAAGCATCCCTAGATTTAAGGAAGTTGTTTGAAACTTCATTTTTATAAATAAAGAGGCCTAGAGCCTCATTAGGATTCATATTTTTGTGTAAGATAGCTAAGTAGTTTTCGAGTTGAAGGATTATGACCAAACACTATTATGTATTTTTTGATATGTTAATGAAAATGAGTAGCATTCCCTTGATCCAACACTGAGCTGACTCGGAGGGTTGAGGCTCTTGGGTTAGGGCCCAACCCTAGTAGTAGATGTTCTTCTTACTATACTTGTATGCTTAGGTTATCTCATACATTAGTTGTTAAATTGATTTTGGTGTTGTTAAATTGCAGGTATTGGTAGATTTGATTAGTTTGATTCCATTTGTGAATAGCTTTAATAGTAGCACTATAGGGATAAGAAAATATTCAAAAAAGGTTGATAATATTTGGATCTTACCTCATTCCTCCCTTCCTGGGACCATGGCTTGAGGAACAATTGCCATTCAACCCAAAAAACACAAAATTCTAGTTCCTTATGAAATTTAGGGTTTTTTTTGCTAATTAGGTCATCATATTTCAGATTTAGAAGATATGTTGCATTTGAAATTTTTGATATCTTAAGTCTTGCATTAGCTTTCATGTTTCTTTCATAATGGTTTCAAGCATTCCCATACATAAACTTGGAAAATGAATATTCTATTTTAGTAACTCTTCTTGTTTTGAGATGAATTTATAGACAAATGCCTTATGATGTGTGTATTGCAGGAGTTTGTATATTGCAGGAAGACCTGATATCATCACCCTCAGCCTGTCCATATCCACCCATGATCACTAAAAGCCACTAATTTCTCAATTTAGATTCCTGTTTTACAAGGAAAACTTGCCATGCTTCTTGAGCAAATCCAACCATTGTCAAGTTTTGGTTTGAGTTTTGAGTGAGTGCCTACCACTCTCTTGCATTATCTCCTCCTTACTCATGTTCTCGAACCCCCATACCACCTTTCAAACCAATCCTTATGCATTCGGCCCTTTCCTGTAGGAAAACAAGGGATCTTGTGGGTGAACTAGGATATCCTATAGACATCATGTAGGAAAACCTGTAGTGGAATGTTTTGGGCCTAAATTGTGAAAAAAACATCACGAAAGCTAGGAGTACACCCCTACTTGCCTTCCAAGACATCTGGCCCATTTCAATCATCTCCCTCCACACCTATCCCACCTTCCATGCAACCGAGAAGGATTAGCATTCACATTTTTACAGAAAGATAAAAAGAAAAAGTCCTTATATTCATTCATGCTTACAATATATAAGTGCTTCTTTAGATCATATTTCATGCTTAGGTTAGTCAAAACTTCACATGTGTTAAATTATGATTCTTTTGAAAGCAAGGTATATTAACAATTATATATATGAGTTATGTGTTTTGTAGGCATCTATTTCAGTCATTCATTACTGCAGTAAGTAGCATTTCAATTCTCTAAAGTAGGGTAAAATACTTCTCTCTCAATTGGTAATCATACTTCTTCTAATCAATAGAAGGCTAGTTTGAGAAACTCTAGTGATCTATTACCCCAGCTCAGTAGTGAAAAAGAGTGGACCCATTGCATCTATTTGTATATACATCATTGTCACCTCCAAGTTTGTACTAACACTCGGTTGATAAAGTAAAACTGGTAGCCCAGGAATTGCAGCATCCTTGCTACAATACTGTTGCTCATCACTCTTTGGCACCATTGTCGAGGAGGTGTCTGAGTAGATGTGATTTCTACTTTCTTTCTTCCATTTATGATCTCTTTCATTCTGTTGTTAGTTCCATTCTACAAAGTAGTTGTAAGTCGGTTTGCTTTCCTTCCCATTCTACAATTCATTCCATTCAATAGTTAGTTTCAATTCAGTTTGTCTTTTCAATTTTTAAATCAGTTTTAAAGCATGAAAAGAAAAAAAAAAAACTCCTTTCATGCCTCATAGGAATAGGGATAACTTAGGAAAATTTATACCAAATATCCCCACCACTTCAAATAGGCAACCTTCCCTCTTGTTTGGTGGCTGTGAATTAAAGGAACCCTTAGGCGAACAACTAGAGATTTTTGAAGAGCTTATAGGGGAAGAAGAAGAAACCATTCCAACTGACATAATGGCTGAAAATAGAAATGAAAAGGGAGATAGAGAAAGAATTGAGGGTGATTTTCCCATCAGAGAAACCAATGGGGATGCCAAGATGAAAAACATAAGCCCCTGTGCTCTTCCTCACTTCCATGGCCTGACCTTAGAAGATCCACATACTTTTTTGTTCAAAATTGCTATCATATGTATAACTTATGATTATACCTCCGATGATCAGAAGTTAAACTATTCCCATCCACTCTCAAGGATGTAGCCCTACCATGGTTCATGGGTTTATCTGGGGATAGTATCACCTCCTGGGCTCATATGTAGCAAGATTTCAACAACAAGTATAAGGACTACCGTAGGTCCAAGGATACCAAAGAGGAAATTTTTAGAATGACCTTAGGACATGATGAGTCCTTAGAGGATTACGACGAAATATTCTAGCTCAGCTATAAAAGGGCTAGGTGCACACTTGATCGTGAGTCACTTAAGTTAGTCCTTCTTAGAGGGATCGAGGAAGATCTCCTAGAAACCCTAAACCTACTATCAGGAGGGGACATCTACTAGCTATCGTATGAGGATATCAAGTCTGTTTTTAAGAATCATTCCAGTGCAACAAGAAAAAGGGGTAGGGTTAGTCAAATAGTGCCTAGCTCATACTCTTCTAACACATCTATAAAAAGTGAACTGAGGATCATGTTGGAAGATTGTAAGAGTGAAATGTTGTAGACCCTTGCTCTACAGATGGACACTATGAAAATCAAGAGGAAACAAGATGAAGCAAAGAGAGCATTGGCCATATTCTGCCCTAGATGCACAAGGAGGCACCCTAGGAATGAATGCTCATTGAACCTTATAGAAATATGCTCAGTTTTTTAGGAAATCCACTCTGAAGATAAGTACCCTTTTGTGCCTGGACTAAAAGCTGTGTATCAAGTAACTAAAGTGGTGACTGAAAAACTCTGCTACATAAATCAAAGGAGGTCTCATGGGCCCCGACCATACGAGAAGGGAATGCATGGGTCATCCTATTCATATTACAATCCTAATCAAAACACATCCATTCCCTCTTGGTTCCCCCTTGCTCATCCCTCTTGGTCTACAGCTTCTCCCTGGTCTTTTGCACCTCAATACCATTCCCAGCTGACCAACCAACCATTTAAGCCATATACTCCTCCACAACCTCAGTGGAATGCACCACCCCAGGGGTGGAGGCCCCCTTACAACAATGCTCCAGCTTTATTTCCTTCACCTCCACCTCAACCACAACTTTTACACCTTTCTCCACCTAAACAACCTTAGATGCCTACCTAACCAAACCCAAACCTGAACAATAGACAGACACAACAGGTGTATAGTGGAGAGACATCCTACCCTGCTTATGTTGTGGAAATTCATGAGAAGTGTTTCAAACATCCAAGAAGGTGGAAAAGAGACACCCATACCATTAATGTCATTGGACAATTGTCCGAATTAATGCTGGGGAAGGTAATTTACCCAAAGTATTTAGACCATGGAATCCCTGTAGTGGATGTACACATTGATGGGACCATTGCCCTCCATACCTTGATTGATATTGGGTCTACCATCAATGTAATGACTAAGGACACTATGCTCAAGCTGAACCTCCCGGGCTGATTAAGAAATATCACAACAGTCCTTCAGCTTGCAGACCGATCCACAATAGCCCCTGAAGGGATTGTTGAGGATGTGATGGTCTCCATTGATCCTTGGGAATACCCTGCAGACTTCTCAGTTCTCCAGCCTAAGACTAGATTTTATGGTTATCCTCTCATCCTTGGGAGGCCTTGGTTAGCCACTACCGATGCTTACATAAGTTGCAGGGCTGGAAATATGACTATAAAAAATGGAAACCTATCCAAGCAGTTGGTCCTGTACCCTCCTTCTCAGCCATCTACAGAACATGACTTACATTTATGGCTACAAGAAGGGGAGGAATATGAAGTCTACTCCTCCCAAATCTATACCGTAGAAACTGCCATAGAAGGAGAGCAGCCTGATGAAAATTATTTGATTTAACACGTCCTCCAAAATCCAACTCCAAACACCATGTCTTTGGAGGAAGTAGTGAAGAAAACCAAGAACAACTGTCAGGTTGATCTATGCTTAGTTGACTCAAACCCTACTTGTGTCAAGACAATAGAAATTGGGTCTGAAAGAGCATTGAAAATCAACCCCCCTCTCTTAGTAAACCAAGAAGAAGAGTTATGTAATATGCTAAGAGAGCATTTGGATGCCTTTTCTTGGAATTACAAATAAATGAAGGGAGTGCACCCCTTGGTGTGTACTCACCACATTTCCATCAAAGAAGGTTGCAAACCAGTCTGACAACCCCAAAGGAGAATGAATCCATATCTCAAGGATATAGTCAAAGAAGAGCTATAGAAACTACTGGGATGTGGGATCAAACCTTTGAAATAGACAACCATACTATTAATTCTAGACTTCTGTCCCCAAATATCTTCCCTCCACGTCAAAAATTAAGATCCCCCGTGATGATCATTGAACTTAATTGAAGGATTCCAAATTACACAACCTGGTCCCAAAATAGTCTATATCCCACATATGGAGCATATGAATTAACAATTTGAACTGTTTGAAAGTTTTCCATCATGTATCTTGTCATAATAATCACTGCACACAACATAAATTCCTACATATCAATAATTTGTGGATCTCACATAACCCCCAGAACACTAGATAATCCAATAGCATCAGTTGCAACTGCATGCCATGTAAGGCACATAGACAACATTGCCTCCCACGCCATACCTCTGCAAAACATCATTTCTTGGAAAAGGATTAGGGAGGGTTTATGAACTCGAAAAATACCTCTAATGGAGCTTAATTTTTGGGTCACTCACAAACCCCAGATGTTAATGGAAATAATAATCATGGAGGAACCACATACATGGTTACATCCCCTCTAAGGACCCAAACTCCATCAAAATACGAAATAGAGACATTCTCAACAGTAAAATTAGAATCAATATCAAACCAGTTATTGGGAGATCTAGCCTTATCAACATAACCTAATTCGATCTTGTTACATGCTGAAACCTTTTTATATTTGGGGGGTTTCTTCTTCCTATGTGTGACACTTTTATATGATTGACCTCCAAAATCCAAAGGATTATGGAAAAGGGATCTTTTAGTAAAAATGGGAGCCAAATTCTCAAATGAGGACAAAATAGCCTCCAATTCCTTGTCAGGGGAAAATGTATGAGGGGACGAGACCATATCCAAAGGCCAGAATGGAAACCCAACTACATAGGACGACTTATTCAAAAGAGGGGAGGACGCAGCGACATGCTGAGTTTGAGGGAGGAGAGCCTCACTAACAAAGTCATTTGTGAAGTATGCAGAGGGATGGGGATAATGTGACAGATCATCAGATGATATGGGATTGACCATTACCAAAGGCCGAAATGGCATCACCACTTCAAGGGACAACTTTCCATAAGGGATTCACTTTATTAATTATCATGTTAATTTATAAAGGGGGTTTTAAAATTGTGAAAAAAAGAGACAATATATTATAGATATTGGGTGTGGGGATTTTGGGTAGAAGCTTATAGGTTTTGGACGTATTAAAATGAGTATTTGGTAAAACTAGGGGATATCTACTAAAATAGGGATGGTGTAGTATTGACTATTTAGTAATAAAAATAAAAGGGTAATCTAAATCATGAACATACTGATGGTTATTTATCTCACCACTTGAAAGGATTTTATGAGTTCAAATAGCCACACGAGGGAGAAGATTATATGCTACAATTTTTTTTTTTTTTTACATCTATTCAAATCAGATGTGAATGGAGAGGACTTTGCGAAGGTTTTCTGTGAGGATCAAGGCTTTCTAGGCTTTGATAGTTTATCATAATGGTGGCATGAGGAGGCGTTATCCAATGTAATGTGGTTAGAGGAGGTGGATTTAGTTGTAGATTTGGGTGTGGTGAAGATGTCAAACATTGCGAGGTGCATTCTGGCAGCTGCAAGGATAATGAAAGTTGTTCGTCACTAAGGAAGAGTAGGCTAGACTCCTCTTCTTTGGTGGGAGCTATACGCTACAAGGGGGCACTGGAAAGTGCATTTGTTACTTTCAACACCATCGTAGACGACATTTTCGCCTCAATGGGTTTTCATGTTTGTTAGTTGGTGCTGAGGCATAATATGATGGAGACATTCAGGGGTGAGGTTTGTTGGTGTGAAGGATTTCATGACTGCATGGATCCTACAAACCTTTTTTTCTTCTTATCTACTAGTGTGGGTTGTTGTTTTGTATTGGGGTGGCCATGGTTGGGGCTTCACAACCGTTTTGGTTCCTATCGAATCTACTCTGAGTTATTATATGGAGGCTCTATTGGTGGCCTTGTGCCATTTTCTTCATTGTTATTTTGAAGGCCCTGATTATCCTCAATTCGAGCACTTTCTTTTGTCTTTTAAATGAATAAAAAGGGTCCATATTTCCACTTGCCACTTTCTATTTCATGAAATGATTTTAAATCATGAATTTAATATTCATTTGAGGGTTTGATTATGTCAACAACCACATTGTATGTCCTCATGGAACATTTCTTCCAGATATGAAGAAAAGGTATCGAACAATATGTACATTGAGAAATGTACTGCAAGAAAGAACTTGTACATGTGTTTCAGAAAAGCATAATAAGAAAAGATAGAGAGGTATTGTGCACATTGAAAAATTGATAGAAAACAATACATAATAAGGATGAACTTACATGTTTTCAATGGGTTGGAAAAAAATTGTACAAAGGATCAATACAATCATATGGATATGTATGGCCATATGGAGCAATAAACAGTTGTACAACTTTTGCCTTTCCTTTTGTGTAGATCATATACCTCATTTTGAGATGATTATGATCACATGAAATTGTTATTTTAGTAATTTGTAGAGGTTTCCTTAAGTTATGCAAGTTTGATTTTGAGAAGAAATTACTTATATATCTATAAAATGATTTTATTCTTCCACTACTTAAATTTTCGGTTATTGTGTGATTGATGCTATGATGTGAAAGTCATTTCTACATTATATTAAATTGAGAAATTTACCTATTTAACTAGGCTCATAAGGATAATAGTCATCTACGGTTGAATTTTTGTAACATACATAACCCAAAATACCTCAAAAGGTGAAATATGCCTCCAAATATGTGAAAATGTGTCCTTACCATCAAAATTTCTACTTGAGGGGGAAACATACCTTCAAATACATGGAAGCTCTTCCATTAGGGTTATTTCTCACCCCTTATTACCTGCAACATCCCCTGGCCACCTCCTTGAAGAGGATGTCCAACCTCAAGACTCAAGTGGGCCTTTGACCAAACCCATGTGTAACTTAGTGCTACATGGCATGATCTCAAGTTGGGCGTTCATCTTGTAAAGCTCAATTTTTTCTCACATCCTTGATCCACATAGTCTTAGGCCTTAGTTTTAACCTAAGAACATGGATATCAATCAATGACATGACAAAAGAGAATGTAATACATGTAACCATTCCTCCAATTACATGTAAAACACGCCCAAATGGATCCTCATAGTGAAATACATCTCTGGAAGAAACTTTATCAATCCAACCATACACCTTATCTTCTTGCCTTGGATGATGAAGAGTTCTCATGCTTGATGGATTTCAAATGCAGTTTGTGTCCCAAACTGGTACAACCTCCCCAATAGTGCTTTTGTCCCTACACATTGTAGCATACCTCTAGAAAAAACGAGTGTTTTTTTCCCCTACCTTTAACCATATAACATGTCTTTTTAGTCACCATGTCTCCTCATGTAGTCCAAGGATGTACCATTTACAGGCCTCCAACTCTCGTATACCGTGAATTTGTGCCCATGAAAGAAATATGATGTCGAATAAAGTAATTTATGTGAACCATATTTGCTTCAATCTCATCTAGCTCTTTCCGATGTGTAACCATTTTTTATCGCTCTCATCTCTTTACCACCCCCTTCAGGACGTGAAGCTTCAAGGAAAATGCCTCCATCTAAGATAATCCTTCATCCACAAATAATTGGTACCATGATTCATGAACTGTCTTACAAAAATCGTCACCAGTCAGCTAGGTGTCATTGAACTTGAAGGGAAATCCTTTCCACGTCCTATTTTCCTTCCACTGTAAAATTATCACAGCGTGGTCAAAGAGAGCGCCCAGAGAGACCAAAGATCTCATGTACCCCATCACGTCTATAAGATTTAGATGAACTAAAAATTGGTCCAACCTTTTTGCAATTTGTTCGATACCAACCCTGTAGTTCTTGTTGGGAACGAGATCCCCCAAGGATAATTTTGGGGCTAAAAGCCCATGTTTTGGGTCAAATTTTGTACTAAAGTTGTAAAGTCTCCACATTTTATGGTCGCAGGGTGCAAAGGTGTCCTGAGTCATAAAGGGTTGTTCGCCCTTATTTTGTAAAGTGTAAAGTGAGCTGTAAATATCTACCCATGGTCCGTGGACCATGGGATTGTATAAAAAGAGCTAAGTAATTAAGCTCTAAGTAGTGATAATTTTTTAGTAGTAAAAGACAAGGCTTGAAGTCTTGGTAGAGAAGTCTAATTTTTAGGTCTTAGTGTACATAGAGGCTTTGCAGATGAGTGCACAGAGGTTGTAGAAATTTTGAATAATATAACACTTATTCATAGAGATTATCCTATTTATACACTTTTTGCGGAATGCATGCATAATACATAACCTCCTCTACCATTGATCATCAATTTTGTGGAATTAGAAACAATCACATGCGCACATTGAAACATCAATCACACATATCAACACACTATGTACCGGGGAAGGCATACAGTTGAAAACCCGTCAACTATTTGTATATTATGATGATAGAGAACATTTAAAAATACATAGTACAATACTCCTGACAAGTATTCAGTACTATCTCCACCTGTTACACACAAACTAGCTCAGATCTGAATCAATCATAGGTTCAAATCTCCCCCGCTGATTGCCTGCCTCCACTGCGCAATCCTGCATGAGAATACTTGAGAATAGAATAACCAAACTCACATTTCCCTTGTGTTGTACTACACAATCCTCATTGGCAATCTCCATCATTGATTGCGCAAATCTCATGCACAACTATAGTCACAACTGACAGTTGTCTTGCCCTTTCACTCAACTCTAACACTTGTCTCCACTGAACTGTCCATGCACTGAGTTAAGTGATGTATTATTTAGTTGATTTATGAGTTAATAATTAGTGAATTAATTAATATCTAGTTCACACCACTCATCACTAGTGTATTTGTTAGTTAGACTAAATACAACTAGTTCAACTAAGTCAAATTGAACACAACTCCATCAACTCCTCAATCAACTCCACAAAACTCAATCACTTGAGTTCTAACTGAAGTCTATCATGCAATAGCTGAACTAACCCATAAGAAAAGTGTATTTCCTTCTATAAGTTGCATGTGCCACATCTGTAGCTCGAACTGAAGTGCTCCAAGAGGATAAGATAATGTTTATAGTCCAAATATTATTAAGAGCTAATAATATTTGACTGTTCTATTTTTAGACTGGCAGTCTAAAAATAGACTCCGCCCATATGTCTAAAAATAAAATTCCATCTATTTTTACCAACATGACCAATCATCCATAAATAGCATCCTACAACTCATAGACCATGATCCATATGTCTAAAAATAGACATAGTCTAAAAATAGACTTTGCACCAAAAATAGCCTGCGGGACCACTTAGTGAAGGCGACTTCTTTTGACTAAGCTCCATCATCTTGTTGCATTTTCAATAGAGGCCTAGGGTGGAAGTCCACAACTAAGTGCATGGACCCCTGTAGTTGTGTGCGTAGGGTGGATAGAGTCTATAATCATATGAAGATATAAATAAAGACAAGTATTCTACAAATTCTGTGTATCTATTTCTTGTTACTGCATCTAGTTATATTGTGTTTTGGGTTTAATATATAATGTTCATGTGATGCACAAATGTATGTGATTGTATTAGTTAATCAAACACAAGTAAGAATATCCATTTACGTGGAACTAACTCTATCGTTTAATTAGATAAGTAAGACACTTAATATAACTCGGGAATCTATACAATATGTTTTCCTAGCAGCGTGAAAGCACCTGAAGCACAGGTTAGGGCTACGTGAAGGTCAATCGTACCCCTTTGTAGAGGTACCAAAGGGCGAGATAAATGACTAGACTTACAGAGCCCTAGAACTTGGTGACCTGCACAAAAGGAGGAACATAAGGTATAAATAGACATCATGACCATCTTAGGGTGCGAAAACTTGGTTCCAGTATCCCCCCATACTACTTCGAGTGAGACTTCGATTCGTGCTCTGCAGGCTGATGCCAAAAGGGCTAGTAGTGTAGGGATTTGTTTGGCTAACTAACACTAAACCTGGGTTAGGCCCCACGTAGCCAACAAATGGTTTTGTTGTCAGGACTGGAATTTGCATAAGAGATGTGTGATGTTGTATCGCTGGAATCCAACTAAGAAAGAGATTGGAGACTGGTTGGATAGGAATATTCACGAATTTGCAATGCAAGAGAATAAACATCCACAATTGACAAAGGAACAGTGATTGGATAGGTACCTGTATACATAATTTCATGAGATCTTTTTATGTTCCTTTCCAGTTGAGTTATACGAGTGGATCACGAAGCTAGCGGATAGCCAAGGAAGGTGGAGACTTGATAGTCCTATTCTCTGGACCCCGAAGTTAGTACAGAGACTGGAAGCCTATGAGGATAAGATCGCTTGCACTGTAGATCATTGGCTCAATCACATCATAAGAGGATTTGTGACTGAATTCGCGGTCGATACCTCATTAAGCTACAGCGAGGCAGAGTGACACTTTTTGAAAGGTCTGCTGGGTAAGTACTTGAAGTCTTTGAATAACTGGATTAAGATGTTATTGTGCAAGGAAATGGGTTATGTAGCTACCTTGATGTTGGGAGCTACGGGAAGTAGAAAGAATTACAGGAACGAAGGGAGAAAAGGTCTTGAATATAGTCCATTGATTTCACCTCCACTAGGTAATGAAGAGGGAGTAGTGTAGTCTTCTCCGCAAAGTGAAATTCAGTTAATAAGACAGGGATTCCCATGACTGCCATCTCCACCCACACCACCTCCAACTTCAAAACCATCACCTGCGAATTCACCCATACCACCACCATCTCCACCGCAGTTCAACATGGAAAATTAAGTGAAGTTGCCTTTGCTTAAAGGCTTGGAAGATTAGGACTTAGACTAGTTTTGGTTCGTTGTCAAAACTGTATGGGAATTTCAGGGTGTTACAAATGATCACATGAAGAAGGCAACACTAGTTAGTGCTCTGTAGCATCGTGCACTAACCTGGTACATTAAGTACTCGAATGATAACCCAAACACTGGAGTGGTAGACATCTAGACCACGGTGAATAAAGAATTTAGTAGGCCTAAATTCGAGGCACAACCAATTCTGGGGTTCAAGGAAATCATGATGAAACCAGGCGAGACACCTTAAGAATTGGATCACAGGTTGAAATGTAAAATCCATGAAGCTAATATGAACTTAACAGATGGACAACACCACGAGTGGTTCATGGCTTCGTTCCTACCACACCTAAGGGTTGCCTTATTAGAGCAAAAGATTATGAATTAGGTAGAGGTCTTGGAGATTGCAATGAGATTACATGAAACACCGATGCAAAATCCGAATCTGGGGGTTCAACAAATTGATGCACAGTTGCAAAATATTTGCCTTGAAATGCAAAGTTTGAATTAGGATATCACAATTCGATTGGAGGTGCGTGAAGAGGTATGGTTCCTGAAATGTAAAGGTCAGGAGCATGACAAAGACCATTGCCCAGTCTTTAAAAACTATGTTGCAGGAGGAAAACGAATGCCTTTCAAGCTGGAATCCCAAGCAGGACCAAGCATGGGGCCTACATTGTGGTATGCTATATGTGAGGTAGCAGGAAAACATACGATGGATAGCTATCATTTGCTACAACAGTTTGTACAAACACCACAACAACTGATCTGCAATTTCTGTAGGTCGGTAGGGCATGATGAGTGTAACTGCAGAAGTTATGAATTGAAGATGGATAGAACACGCACCTATAGGGTTCAGGTAGAAACACGGCCCCCTAACCAGAACATAGGGATGGTGAGAACATGCTTTCAAGGGCACAGACAAGGCCGAGGCGGAGGAGGACCTGGCAGATGTTAGGGACAACTAATTTGCTACAATTGCAGAGGACCAAGACACTATGCACGTGAATGCACTAACCCTACATGACCATCGTGCAAATATTGCACTCAGTTCGATCATGAGAAATAAGACTATCCTACACTGGTAGCGAGGATACATGACAAAGGGGCGCTACCACCTTAGCCAACTCAAAACCTGGAGATGATGAGGTCTGAGCCTCATGAAGAGGATTCGAATGTGAATATAGTGCTTCAAAGTGGATTGCAATAGGGGATGATCAGGGGAAACAACCCGAAGACAACACATGGTTTCACAAAGCTCTAGATAAGGAGGCTGAATTTGATTTCGAGCACGCACGTGAAACATTCATGGTAGCAAAGAAGAGCTTCGCTGAGGCCTCCACCTCAGGGAGAAAGGATAACCCTGATCAGGAAATGGACCCTTCTATGCTTACAACTTTCCAGAGACCTGCATGAAGTTGCTGCATGATAGCAAGGCTGTGAAGGGATTACAAGAGTTTATAAATAGATGCGCCAGAAACACTCTAGGTGAATCATGCGTGGTACGAAAGTTTGGTAAGCATAAAACAAGGACATGATGAGAAATGAGACTAAGCAAGGATATTCTGTGCATACCCGATTGGACTACTCAGCTAAGCCATGCGCTGGAATGTTATAACGTGACTACTGATGAACAAGATGAGGATATGTGAAAGATTAACATCCCTATCATAGAGGGTCGCTGCGAGGTTGAGGGACTGTAGGTTTAGAATCTTGATATAACTGCGCCACTGAAAACGAAATAGGTAAATATTGGTACAGAGGCAAAGCCAAAATTTGAAAAGATTGGAGATTATTGGGATCACACGATGGTGGATAAGGTCACTGAATTGCTCCCCAAATACTAGGATTTATTCCCTGCCAAGTTTAATAAGAGACCTGGGCGTTATGAAGATCACATTAAAGCTCGACGTGAAGCCGGTTAAGCAAAGACCTTACTATCTCAATCCAATGTATAAGGAGAAGGTCTTCGTAGAGCTAGACAAGATGCTTGCAGTAGGTATCATTGAGCTGGTAGAGGAATCTGATTGGGTAAGCCCAATGGTGGTATAGGAAAAGAAGAAGAAGGATGAAATAAGGATATGCATAGATCTTAGGAAGTTGAATGACGCTTGTGTACATGATCCTTTGTCGAATCCATTCACTGATGAAGTGTTGGACAATGTAGGTGGTCAAGAAGTGTATTCCTTCACTGCTGGGTTCTCTGGGTACCATTAGATCAAAATCGCACTGGAGCATAGAAGCAAGATGACCTTGGCAATTGAGTGGGGATGTTTTCATTACATTATAATGCCGTTTGGATTGAAGAATGCACCTGCGATATTTTCGGGTGTCGTTATTGATGCATTCAAGGAATTTATTCATAAGTTTTTGGAATTGTAATTTGATGACTAGATTGTGTTTGGGCTGGTGAAACGCCATGTTGCAAGTTTGCGCCTAATGCTAGATACATGTCGAAGGTAGCAGATCGCACTCAATTTGAAGAAGTGCCTATTTTGTGTTTCTTTTGGGACTCTATCAGGTCATGTGGTTCGTAGACAGGGACTGATGGTAGATCCCATGAATATCGCAGTGAAACTTAACTTGGAAATGTCGAGTGTGAAACAGTTGTGCGCAACCTTAGGACATACTGCATATTACAGGAATTTTATCAAGGGCTATGCCTAGATCACCATGCATATGGATAAGTTGTTGAAAAAGGATGTCACATTATGTTGGAACGAGGACTGTAAGAAACACTTGGATACATTAAAAGAAAATATGGTCACTGCACCGACTTTAGTCTTCCTGGACTGGAAGAAGGAGTTTCATGTACATGTCGATGCATCATGTATAGTGTTGGGAGCAGTACTGACACAGGTTGGTGGAGGAGAATTAGACCATCGGATAGCGTTCATAAGCAGAAGGTCATCCAAGGCTGAGAAGAACTATTCCACCACTAAGCACGAGGGGTTAGCCATGGTATACCCGCTCCAAAAGTTTAGACACTATTCGTTGGGTGGCCATTTTAAGATGTATACGGATCATTCGACATTGAAATACCTGGTCAATAAGCCTGCGTTGGGGGGGAGAACCTGCAGGTGGTTGTTATTGTTCTAGGAGTATGATTTTGAAGTTATTGTGAAGCATAGATGACTGAACGTGGGACCAGATCATTTGTCACACATCAAAACAGGGGAAGATCCCACTAATTTGGAGGAGGGATTGCCTGACGTGTAGCAATTTTCTATGTGGGTGGTCACTTTGAAGACATCATATAGTTCCTAATTATAGGAATTGCCCTGGAAGGTTACACCGTCTAGTAAAAGGAGTTATTGGTACCCGTGATAGACTTTTCTGTCATTGCTAGGCATCTGTAGAAAATGGGGTTTGATGAAATATTGCGACGATATGTACCAGAGTTTGAAAGGAGAAGTATCCTTGCAGATGCTCATGGGGACACCACAGGACGTCATTATGTAGGAAGAGTGACCGCGCAAAAGATTCTACTTGCAGGGTTGTGGTGGCCAACCCTCCATCAGGATTCAAAAGCTTAATGCAAGGTGTATGATGTATGTCACAGGACGGGCAGGCCATGGCAAAGGGATGAACTGCCTCTAAATCGACAGATGATGTTACAACCCTTTGAGAAATGGGCGATAGATTTTGTGGGACCCAATCAGCCCCAAGGGAAGAAGACGGGAGCATGGTATATTATCACTGCGATGGAGTATTTGACTTGATGGGTGGAGGCATAGCCTGTGAAGGATTTCACAAGCGCGACTATTGCGAAGTTCCTCTTTGAGTGTGTGCTTACCTGATTTGGGTGTCCAAAGATTTTGATGAGTGATCGGGGTATGCACTTTCTGAACGAGACGATCAACGCATTGATGGAGGAATTTCAGGTATATCACCAGAAGAGCATGACTTATCACCCACAGGCTAATGTGATGGTGGAAGCATTCAATAAATTGCTGGAGAATGCGCTGACCAAGGTTTACAACACTTACTAAAGTGATTGGGACCTACGCATACCCACAGTACTATGGGCCTATCAGATGACATGAAAGAAGCTGACTGGACAGACACCCTTTAGGCTTGTATATTGTGTTGAAGCAGTGATTCCCATGGAATACATCGTGCCTAGTCTACGCATAGTGGCACTCATTGGCATGATGGATCATAGAGCCCTGGAAGAGAGGCTTTCGTAATTGACTGAGCTTGAGGAAGAGATATTTCTAGCTGGATTTCACCAATAGGTCCAAAAGCAGTGTGAAAAAGCATGGCATGATCAACACATTAAGATGCACACATTTAAGTTAAATGACCAGGTTTTGTTATATGGCAGTAAGTTTGATAAATTTCTAGGGAAACTCAGAAGGCACTAGTTAGGGCCCTATGTCATTAAGGAAATTACCGACGGTGGAGCAATTTAGTTGGTTCAATTGAATGGAGATTCCTTCTTAGGAAATGTGAATGGAAGTAGATTAAAGCCATACACCGATAGTCCAGCCAGGTGACTATATGAGGGTAGCACATCCTTAGCACTCTAGGCAGCTAAAAGGAGGTGTGGGACTATAAACTACACTGCTCAGGTTAGGGAGTTGTGCAATTGGAGGAGTGTACGGAGAAAGGAAGTGTCACAGGTTTCACGATAACATGAAGCGAGTCATGATTTCACGGTCGAAATGCGGCCAAATGGAGCAGGCAGCCAACATTTAAGATAAAATTTATGGATCAAATCCTTGAAAATCTATCGCCAATCTGACAATAATGAACTGAATGTGGGGGGAATGATCGGATTTGAATTCAAAATGCCCTATAAATAATAGGTGGCTACCTAGTGAAAAACACTTGGCATTTTGAGAATCAAATTGTTGAGCTCTCAGGCACACATGAACCGAGAATTATTCAAGGCTCTTATAGCGAGTTTAGCATTTGAGAAATTACCAAAGATGACATGAGCGCTGTTGAATAACATCATGTCGACACCTGCAATAGTTATGGACACCGAAGCAATGACCATCAAGGAGGCTATGCCGGAAATAGTTGGGGAGGCAAAAGAAGTTGCTCTAGAGGTTACCGAAGTATTACCGGAAGTCCCCCTATCACCACGGATGCCAAGACCAAAGCCGACCCCAACCAAGCAGAGCACGAAAGATAAAGAGGGCAAGAAACCTGCAAAACTGGTGTGCATATCGTCGAGAAGAAATCCACCAAAGGAGAAGCCCACGACATAGGAGAAGCGCAAAGCCATCAATCTAGAGCTAGAGGAGGAGGAAGTCGAAGACATCCCAATGGATGACAAGGAATTGGGGATAGATGTGGAGGAAGTTGAAGGCTAGGGTGCAAACCCTATCACTCATTTTCCTAAGTACATTCCTCTATGCAAGGGCAAGACTAAGGTGCCAAAATATATCGATGAGAGTAAGGTCCCCTTGCAAACCCCTCTACTGCTGGATGAGATTGTCTTTGAAGGACCACACTTGGGGTGGATTCCTCTATTAAAACTTGAAGACTGGGACTTAGCTGACCATGACATGTTTCCACACTTGGAAACTGAGTAGCTAATGCACCACATTATTGACACAACCACCGGGATGACTGCATTGGAGTTGTGGAAGTGGCTCAGAGGAGCAGACAAGGAAAGCCTACTCAACCTGCTATGGGTGTTGTACTACAACCACATCCCAATTATAGTATTGGTCATGAAGCAACTGCTATGCTTGGTGCATGATTGGTGTCTATGGCTGGAGGAGCCAATACCCATCATTGACATATTGATCCATAGGATCACATAGTTTCCTACACAAGAGAAAATCCAGCCATAATGTTTGGGGGAAAAGGTGCCGAGTAGGCCCTCGCGGAGGTCATGAAGGAAAAATTTAAGCTTGTTAGGAAACTATGGGGCTATGCCATATCAAGTACCAATGCCCCTACCTAAAGGTGGCCACACAAATTTTGGTAGGAAAGGTGATGAGAAAGTGTTGTGCCAATCAGGTGACAATGCTTGTTGTCGCACAAGCAGCTGAGTGCGCTGAAGGAGTCCAGTTCAATTGGGCACACTATCTCTGGGGTGAGTTTCTTGAAAACTTTTGCAAGGCACAAGAGCTTAGAAAGACTTTCCGTTATGTGTGGCTTTTGATGTCTATTGTACTGGTAGAATGGGAGCTACTAGAAAATAGTCAATTCCCTTTGGTCACGATGGACCTACCAGAATCTGTGAAGTACGCTTCGTTGTGGGCGACCAAGGATGCAAAACACATCAACAAAAACAATATCTTATGGATCTTCATGGAGATGAACATCCGCATGGCCATTAATCACAAACCTCAGTTGTCACCTATGATGTTTTTCAACCTGCAGGGCTACGTAGAGTTTAAGGAAGATTTTCACCATGTGTCCATAAGGGCATGAAAGGACTCTATGCAGACATGGTATGGTTTGCCTTACTTGGCAACGAATGACGCCATTGATGCAGTACTTGATCATTGGCCAGCATAATGGGGCACTATAGTAGACTTAGCAGTGGGGGCGAACAAGTCTGCCACGTAGCGCAAGAAGGAGGAGGCCAAGCATAAGATGACACAGGTGGCCGAAAAAAAGAAGGCAGCCACTGAAAAGGCCCAGGCAGAGTCTGATGCTAATCAACGAACGGAGAGGAAAAAAGGTGGAACAGAGTGGGGCTCTCACAAAGGTACGAGGTCACCTTCACCTGAGACACCAGAGGAGATGGATGAGTAGACAGAGTAGCACAACGCGGACCCACAGGAGATGTTCGACTGAATCAAACATCCAAGGGAGAAAGAGAAAGGAGGGTATACAAAGAAATACAAGGCCACTAAGACATCGCTGGACCCAATCACCCTCACAAAGCATGATTTGCATGACATCGGAGACACGGTGCAGGATGTCACTGTGAAGGCCCTACAATAGTTTGAGCAGCAACATCAACTAATATTGGGGGCTATCCAGACAGGTCTACACCTGAGATAGAGGAAGAGATGGACGAGTAGATAGAGTAGCACAATGCGGACCCATAGGAGACTTTTGACCACATCAAACATCCAAGGGAGAAAGAGAAAGGAGGGTATACGAAGAAATCCAAGGCCCCTAAGACATCGCTGGACCTAATCACCCTCATAGAGGGTGATTTGCATGACAACGGAGACACAGTGTGGGATGTCACCGTGAAGGCCCTACAATAGTTTGAGCAGCAACATCAACTAATATTGGGGGCTATCCAGATAGGTTTGCAGGAGCTGTAGATCCGTGTGTCACAGGCTAGCACAATTTCGACTAGCCTTGCTATCAGTACTTCAGAAGTTGTGGACACGCTATGCACGAAGGTCACTAGCATGATAGTGTTGCCCGATGGAGCATTGACCATGGATAATGAAGCTAACAGGACCACTGTTAGCACCCTCAAGGGAGTAGGGTTGAATCTGGCAGTGCTCCCTGGCATGGCGCTCCACCTATTACAAGATGGAGTGATCGTGGAGTTGAGGGTTCATGAGCACCATGCTCTACAGGTGATCAGCAAGCAAAGGATTAACAATGATCAGATGGCCCTAAAGAGAGACTCTGCCATTGTTTTCGTGACCAAAGTGACTGACCAAAACAAGAAAATACTTCAGGTCATAGAGGAGGCATGCCCAATGGTCCCGGAGTTGGCCATTCCTAAGGAAGAATTGTCGAGGTGCAAGTCTGCAAGCTGGCTACGAAGGTGGGCAATGCTCACACAAACATATCGAGGGTTTAGTTGGATTTGAACCTATCGATCACCGCATTATAGTTGAAGTCCCAGCCTTCACCTCCGTAAGAAGTAAAGGGGCAACGTGCAACTGCTGTCACAGAGGCAATATCGATGGTCAATAGTGCAGTAGTAGAATAAACACAACTTTTTGAACAATCATTCGAGGTCTTGACGAGCTTGCATGAGGACCCTAATGTATAGTGGATGGAGACAGAAGTAGACGAGTTGCAGTAGCGCTATGACGAGCTCCAAGGCATAGTGTGAACCATCGCTCTCATGCAGAGATTGGAAAAGCTGCAAGTAGCCAAACAGTTGAAGGAAGAGGAAGATGCAGCGTAGCACAAGGAGGTAGTGCTGAAGGTGTGAATGAAGCCCTAGTTGGATGAGGCATATGCAGTTACAACCTCTATTTAAGAAAAGCTTGCGACTATGCAAACAACTCAATAGAAGCTTCATGCCAACAGTTCATGAGAAGTAATCGAGTAGATGGTTAAAGAAGTAAAGCAGGAGGCCGCACAATGCACTGCCAGGCTTGCGGTCATACAGGTCGAGTTGGGAGGTCTTCGCACTAAGATCTCTGCACCCACAAAATGACCTAAGGGCGAGTCATGATGTTTGTGTTGGGGGCTTATTGGGAACGAGATCCCCCAAGGATAGTTTTTGGGCTAAAAGCCCAAGTTTTGGGTCAAATTTTGTAATAAAGTTGTAAAGTCTCCACCTTCCTTTGTCACGAAGCGTGAAGGTGTCATGAGTCATAAAGGGTTGTCCACCCTTATTTTGTATAGTGTAAATTAGGCTGTAAAGATCTACCCATGGCCCGCGGACCATGGGATTGTATAAAAAGAGCTAAGTAAGTAAGCTCTAAGTAGTGATAAGTTTTTAGTGGTAAAAGAAAAGGCTCGAAGTCTTGGTAGAGAAGTCTAAGTTTCGGGTCTTAGCATAGGAAGAGGCTCTACAGATGAGTGCATGGAGGCCTAGGGTGGATGTTTGTAGCTGAGTGCGCAGACCCCTATAGCTGTGTGTGCAGGGCGGATAGAGTCTATAATCATCTAAAGATATCAATAAAGAGAAGTATTCTACAAATTATGTGTATCTATTTCTTGTTAATCCATCTGGTTATATTGCATTTTGGGTTTAATATATAATTTTCATGTGATGCACGAATATATGTGACTGTATTAGTTTATCAAACGCAAGTAAGAATATATGTTTACATGACACTAACTGTGATAGTTTAATTAGATAAGTAAGATACTTAAGATAATTTGGGAATCTGTACAATACATTGTCCTAGAAACATGAAAGCACTTGAACCACAGGTTAGGGCTGCGTGAAGGTCATTCATACCCCTTCGTAGAGGTACCAAAGGGAAAGATAAAGGACTAGACAGACAGAGCCCTAGAACCCTAGAA
>APFE031716229.1:0-10576 GCA_000404065.3 Pinus taeda
ATAGAGATAGTGAAATTTGTATAATATAAATAATATTATTGAGAACCGACATAGCTGCAAAACATTTCAAATTTATCCAAGTCTCATAAAGAAGATTGAATATTGAGAGGTTTGATCCCTCTTAGTGTTTGGTAAATCCAGTTTATCCAAGTCCCATAAAGAAGATTGAATATTGAGAAGTTTGATCCCTCTTGGTGTTTGGTAAATCCAGAGTTAAGATGAGTATATGCTGGTTTGAATTTATTTTAATGTGATACATATTAATGATTTTTCCCAAAAAAAATTGTTCTTATTTTTTAATAAAAATAAAATTACCAATAAATAATAAAATTGAATCTTAATATTTGACTTATTATTCTTAATACCTTTTAATAAGTCAACATTATATCTACTACTATTATTATTTGAATATAATATTGATTGACCATTTAAAATTTACTATTTACTCACAATAAAATATCCTCTTTCATAAAACTGATATTATTAAGTGTTATAGACCTTTAACCTACAACATATTTTCTTATATACAAATTATAAAAAAATTCCATAGAACAATAAATAATTAATTTTAATTTTAATTAGATAATTCCTTTTAGATTAACATCATAATAACTATAAAATCTTTAAATATTTTTAATTCTTTGGAATTCCAAAACAACATATTATTAAAATATTTTTATTATTCATTTATATAAAATATATAAATTCCCATATCCCAATCAAACATGGTTTACACCGGATGTGTGAGTGGGTAAGAAATATGCGTAGAGGAAAGAAGAAGAAGTCAGTGCACAAGGGAATAGAATCCCGGGAAAAGAGAGCAGGCCACCGAATGCGCTGCTGTCAACAACTTTATTTGGATAAGCAATAACCATTTTATATGGGTAAATTTTTAAGCATTTTCCATATATGCCATTTGATCATTAGCATGCCAAATAAGACGGTGTATGTGTTAAAATATGATGCAATCAATTGAACACTGGGATACTGTCACGCTGGTGTCACTGGGTGGGGGTATTTGGCCATCTATCAAATGAGGGGGTATTTATTGATGGCCACTTATAGAAAAATACAAGCAGTCCTATTTGTATCGTCAGAGATGATTTCAGTATATTCTTATGTATCGATTCTCGACCATTTCAGAAGCATCATATTAATCTCACAGTTGACTCTATCAGAAAAATCAATTAGGTCAACGGTATATGTTTGTTTTCGATATTCAGTTACTCGAGTGCATGGCTTTATAACCTTGGATGTCTTAATCACGAGGCGTGTGCTGGAATTAAGAGGCGTTTGCTGGAATTAAGACATCCCAGCTCAAATTTTCTACTAAAATGACGATTGGATGGCTTAATCATGAGGTTTGGATGGCTTAATCATGAGGCCTGTGTTGGAATTTATCCCTTTCAGGAGAGGAGATAGGCCTTAAATTTGGGTACAGATGGGGAACAACAGGGTGACTTGGTAAGTCTGTTTTCGCCATGGAAGTTTTTTTCAAGTGTTTTAGAGAACTTATTGAAGTTGTATTTTCAATCGCTAAGTGGTGACTTGGTAAGTCTCTTTTTGCTATGGAAGTTTTTTTCAAGTGTTTTAGAGAACTTATTGAAGTTGTATTTTGAATCACTAAGTGGTTAATGATATTGATTAACAATTTTAAATTTAGAACAGATGTTGAATAGTATTTAGTAATGGAGATGGAATTGAAAATTTTTAAGGGTTATTGTTTTTAATTAGACTAATTATCCAAGATTTAAAAAATCTCTATTTCCAAAGTTTATATTTATAAATTATTTAACTTAATTATCACCATTTATATGGAATTCCAATTTTACAATTTTATATTTATTTTAACCTAATAATTCCAACATATAGAATATTATTTAAAAATCATTTATTTGAATATTTTTACAATATCAATAATTTTTATAGTTTGCTATTAAGGATTAGGAGCTTCTAGTAAGTTTCACCAATATTATATAATTTACTCTTTATATGTAAAGTTATATTTTATCATTATTTTTGTTTATTTCTATGGGAATATTTTTAGTAGTCTTGAGGATAGAGGGTTTAGATATATGTTAAAAATAATTACATCTTTTTTCCTTGTAGATAAAGTGGGAGTGAATATCCATGATTAAGAATGATAGCATATTGTTATAAAATATTTTGATTGTGAAATAAGTTATGTTTTTTTGGCACGTGGTATTGATAAGCCATGGTATTGGTCCATGGTATTGTAACAAAGTCTATTCACAAGTTAATAACAAAATCAAAATATAACAAATTAACTTTAACTTTAACTTTCTATTATTAAATGAGCCAACATTTAAATGTTTACCTTTTACATTTTAACTTTAACTTATTAATTGAGCCGACATTGCAATTAGATTAAAGTTGTTAAATGTTAAACATTTACATTTACATTTGACATCTCCCAGCAATAATTTAGTTAAGTATTAATAGTCATAGGTACATAAATCTTTAAAAAATAAGATATAGAAAATAATCTTTTTTAATTTTTTTATTATTTATTTATTTTGATGGGCTTAATATTAAACCTGATAAAAACATTTTGGAATATTTCTATTTCAACAACATTCAATTATCTATTTCAAAATATGTCAACAACATTCAATTATTTATTTGAAAATATACATTATTTGAAAGAGAATTTAATTTAAGTAAGTATTAATCGTTAGGTACATGAATCTTTAAAATATAAGATATAGAAGTTTTATGAACCCAAGGTTTGGGACTACCAAGTGAGTCCATCATCAGGGGATAACTCAATAGATACTCTATTTCAATAACATTCAATTATCTATTTCAAAATATGTCAACATCATTCAATTATTTATTTGAAAATATACATTATTTGAAAGAGAATTTTTTTAGGTGAAAATAATTTATTTAAGTATTAATAGTCATAGGTACATAAATCTTTAAAAAATAAGATATAAAATATTTTTTTTATTTTTATATATTATGTTATTTTATTTTGATGGCTTAATATTAAACGTGATAATTTTTTTTGGAATATCTCTATTTCAAACAACTTTCAATTATCTATTTCAATATGTCAACAACATTCAATTATTTATTTGAAAATATACATTATTTGAAAGAGAAATTTTCCGTAATTTCATTTAGTCTGGTTTCCACTATCACACTAAATAGAACTATTTCATAAATACCACTAATGAGTCAATTACAACATGTCTCCAAAAATTTAAACCCATGGAAATGAAGAAACAAACTATTCACCAAAACCATTTAAATTAAAATATTTTGACATTTAAAATATACACCATTAATATATATATATAACTTTTTTTTCAAATGTTCATGAAAATTTAAGGTGGTTATGGATCTTTAGAATTACCATATTTAATATGGTGTGACATCCATCATAAAAGTAAATTTATACACCATTAATAAAATATTTTTAGTTATATTTTTTATAATTAATGATGACAATGAAATTTGGTCTAAAGAACCTAAAGAAACGAATTATTTAGTTTGATTTAAGATTTGATTCCTATGCTCAAAAATCTTGGAGAGAAGCCTCCCAATCTCACTGTAATTTTGACAACGTAAAAGGCTAGAAAGGTCATTTTGCAAAAAAGATTTTGAAACTGAGATCTAATGTGGTTGTACGCGGGGCACTTTAAGAGAAAGTGATTTTGATCCTTGATGTTCGTATTCTCACTGAGATGGCAGAACATTTCCATCCATGGTGTTTTAGGAACTGCCCAACGACCCATTTCACTATGGAGCTTAGGAGAGTTCGTTCTAATCTTGGCTATATTAATTTTCTTTTTCGAGCTAGTTAAAATAAAGAGATACTTTTGATCTTCTAGGGTGGGGTTGATGACCTCCTTATAATATCTTAGTTTTCTTTTAGCTGCTAAATCTTTCTCACACCACATTTTTTCTTTGAACTTAGAAGTAACAATATTTTTAATGTTATTAATGTTTTGCAATGCAACATTCTTGTCGATCTCCCAATGGTTTAAACAGGCCCTGATGTCTTTATACCAACCTCGTTTGAGATTGAGGTGGTTTTGTGATGGAACCCAGCCCACTTGGCGTAACCCTTTACACTTTCAACGTTACACTTGGACGTTTACGTGGCGGTTGTATGTGGCATTTGTTTTTCCCGCGTTCAGTAGCTGGTAGTTGGGCATTAACTGCGGGAGTAAATGTGCAGTCCTTCTGCCTTGGTAAATGGTGTTACCCTAACCCTTAATCGATTTCTCGATTGTTCTTTGTCATTCTTGCCATTGGTTCTGAGGGTTTCGAGCTCTGCGTGATGAAAGTATGTCGAGGGTGTTGTATCCGGTTTCTGTTGGCTCTGAATCACGGTTTCATGGCTGTGGGTTGATTTTATGCTTGCTCTGGTTATGGGTGGAGGCCTTCTCTGCGCATTTGACTGTTTGTCCACCTGTATGCATCGACTGTATTCGGCTCTGGGTTTTCTTTACAAACTCTGGTAAGTTGTTTACCCACTCTGTTACTCTGTTTTTAATAAATGAGTTCAAGTTCTTCGTCCTGGTCGTGTTTGCTGTAACTGTTGGTTGCCTGTAAAGAAGTCTGATTCGGATTTGGGTGGTTTTAACACTGGTATTCGACTTTTGCTATTCCATTCCTGCGTGTACTGTTAGTCTTCTGGTCCTTTGCTTTCGAATATGTTTTGGTAGTGATTCTTGGGTTATGAACTTGCTGGTAATGCTATGTTGTTCGGACAGGAACAATGGAAAAGTTCGTTCAACCGCTGCTACAGGTAAAGACTCGTTCTCTGATTCAATGTTCTCTCTTTTTTTGTTCTGGGTCTAAACCAAACTGCTCCTCTGGTCTCCAGTTCACTATGGCGTTCTCTGGTTCTAACATATGGTTCCTCCTCACACGGTCTCCAGGTGAGGGTTTCTTTCCCTTTTCCCTTTAATTTTTATAATGCTGGTTTTGTTTTTTGTCAAGGGTTTCGTCCCTTCCGGTTCTGTTGAACTCCAAACTCACTCTCGCTTGTTTGGTTGCAGGTCTTCTCTGGTGGTCTGGAGGGCGCACGTCTCTGTCTTCAAAAATGTTCGATGGCGTGAAAGTGGGTAGGCTGTAACCTATATTGCTCGTCTGTCTCGAGGTCTCTGTTCTGTATATGGTTCGCTTGTTGTTTTACTGTTTGAGTCTGGTGGGATTCACGTCCACCATCGTCTTTCTGGGATGAGTTCACTGGGCTGCAACGCGGCTTCAACAAACCCTTATCTTGTGCCTGTAGTCAAACCCTAACGAGGGTTTTGTTTTTCGTTGCCTGTCTATGGTGGCTGAGCAAATTTTGATCTTGTTTTGACTGTACCAGTCTCTGTAATATTTAAGGGGACTCGACTCTTTCGGTTCGACTATGCCATAATGTTTCTGGACAATACAAATGTAAATCGTTTTCTTATGAAAGGAAAAAGGAATGTGTTATTTGGTACCTGTAGCCTTCGCTTGTGGTTTTGTTACGTCACTGGCGTTTGATTCTTTTACTGGACTCTTTACTTGATTGCTGGTCTCAATTGCGTAACTGTGCTTCTTCAACTATATCTCTATGTGCTTGTTTGGTAACGATTTCGAATACAGTTCATACTCATACAACAATCATAATATTACGTTTAGTTTACAGAAATGTAAAATCTTGTTAATTACATATGAGAGATCAAATCAATAATTTAGGAATTAAGATAGATGGACAGTAATTCTCTAGTACTTTTGAATGCTTTGATAATTCTGTTCTTCAATTTCTCAACTTGTTCTCTACTTGAAAAAAAGACCCTTTCTTTACATGTATGTTTTGGTTTTATAGCCTCTGTCTTCAGTTAAGGCTTGCAGTTTGTTTCTTTCTGTTACAAAGACAGTTACATACTTCTGTTCCTATTTGTAACCATAATTGTTTGAATATTTTACGACTTGTAAAAGCAGTTAAGAGTTATTTTTCCTAATTACAGAAACTATCCTTAAATCGACAATGAAACTAACAGTAATCCTAACTGGAAAAGTAAACCATCTAACTGTTGATGACTTGTAAAATAAAGTAAAAAAGAAAAATTATCTTCAGTAGAATTTAACAATTCAGTGTCCCGCTCGTGAACCTGGTTGGAGTCTTTCTGCCTCGTCACTGTGAGCTGGATGCTCCTGCATCAGGCTCCCGGGGTGAGAAAAGATCATGACTCCTGTTCATGAGCTCCTCCATTGATGTCCCTGTTCGTTCAATCTACCTGGCGTCAAGTCATGAGCTGTCCTCAATTGGACGGTTCTTCCACTTGACCAGGTACTGAAAATAATTTTTTCGCCGAGTATGCCTAACTACCTGAGTTTCGAGGATGCCTTCGATCTCAGGAGGTTGGAAATAAGGCATCTGTTTCTTTCAACTGTCTCTGTCTTCCTGGGTGTTCCGCGTGGATTGTCCGGGTTCATGCTTCCTTCCTTCCAACAGTTCGCCTGTATACGGAAACAAATCTGCCACATTGAAGATAGGTGATATGCCTACTCCAGGTGGTAGTTGGATTTCGTAGGCATTCACTGAAAACTTCCGCAAGATATTACAAGGCCCTATTTTCTTGTATTTCAGTTTGTTATACGTACCTTTAGGAAACCGCTCCTTGCGTAAGTGTACCAGAACATCATCCCCTACCTCAAAATGAACTTCTCTCCTCTTCAAATCTGCGTGTTCCTTATACTTCAAGCTGCTGTCCTGTAACTTTGCCTTTACCTAGTTCATGTAAATCCCGCATCGCATTTGCAAAATCTTCTCCATCCGCACTCCGTCGTTACTGTAAACCAAGATCCCGAAGCTCATGCACTCCTTGAGGGTGCATACCATAAAGAATCTGGAAAGGACTAAGACCCGTGCTACGATTCGGTGAATCGTTGTAAGCAAATTATTCTTGCGCCAGCACTCGGTCCCACATTCTAGAATTTTCTCCGACTAAGTTGCGTAACAGATTTCCTAGACTTCTGTTCACAACTTCTGTCTGCCCATCGATCTGCGGATGGTAGGCAGAACTGTAGCTTAATTGGGTGTTCATTTTTTTCCATAAGGTACGCCAAAAATGTCCCGTGAACTTTACGTCTCTGTCTGATAGGATGGTTGTTGGTAACCCGTGTAATCGGACAATCTCGTTAAAAAACAAGTGGGCCACGTAAGTGGCATCACTAGTTTTTCGACAAGGTACAAAATGTGCCATTTTCGAGAAATGATCTACTACCACCATTACCGAATCATACCCTTTCTATGTTTTTGGTAGTCCCAATACAAAATCTAAACTCACAGAATCCCAAGGTCTGCCTGGAATAGGCAATGGCGTATACAGTCCTGTGTTCTGGCTATGTCGTTTCGCTAGTTGACACACCTTACACTTAGCCACAAAACGTTGTACGTCCCGTCTCATTCTCGGCCAAAAGTAAAAGTGACTAAGTTGCTCTAAAGTCTTGTCAATACCAAAGTGTCCAGCCAATCCCCCACTGTGTTTTTCACGAATGATATTCTCCCTCATAGAACAGCTGGGGATACACAGTTGTCCTCCCTTGAAAAGTAATTTCTCCTGTATATTATAGTCCAACCAAGGACTGTTTCCTCGTATTAAAGGATTCTGGCACGCCTTGTAAGCTTCTCTTTAATCTGTGTCTGTCTTATAAAGATCTTGTAAATGTTCAAAGCCCAAAACCTGCACAGTGCTTTCCTGCAATAGTAAAGCTTTCCTACTCAATGCGTCAGCTACCTTATTCGCTTGCCCACTGATATGCTTCAGTACAAAATTAAAACTCTGTAAGTACTCCACCCATTTGGCATGCTTATGATTAAGTTTATGCTGCTACATTACATACTGTAATGCAGAATTATTTGAGAACAACACGAACTCGTTTCCCAACAAGTAATGCCTCCAGTGTCTTAGCGCCTGTACTACTGCGTAGAATTCCTTATCGTATGAGGAGTACTTATGCCTACTCTCATTCAGTTTTTCACTAAAGAATGCCACTGGTCTGTCCTCCTGGCTGAGTACAGCCCTGATTGCTGTTCCACTAGCATCACAACGTACCTGAAATAGTTTTTGAAAGTCTGGTAGCCTGAGAATTAGTCTTTCTGTTATTTTCCTCTTCAATAGCTGAAAGCTCTTTTCTGCTGCTTCTGTCCATCAAAAAGGTTGGCTGGCCTTTTTGATGGTCTCCAACATAGGAGCACAGATTCTGCTAAAATCTCTAATAAACTTTCTGTAAAAACTCGCTAATCCGTGAAAACTTCGTACCTCGAACAAATTCTTCGGTGACTGCCAATTCATGATTGCTGTCACTTTCTCCGGATCCATCTTTAATTCGTTCTCTGCTATCACAAATCCCAGATAAATTAGTTCTCTCTGCAAAAACGTACATTTCTTCAGATTGATCAATAACTTGTTCTGTTGTAGCTTCTCTAACACTTTACGCACATGCCGGAGGTGTTCTTCTTGTGTCTTACTGAAAATAAGTATGTCATCCAAATAAACAATTACAAATTTTCCTATATATTCCTTTAGCATCTCATTCATGAGTCTCATGAAGGTGCTGGGCACATTGCTCAACCCGAACGGCATAACCAGCCATTCATATAAGCCCTCATTTGTTTTAAAAGCTGTCTTCCATTCATCTCCTTCACGTATCCGAATCTGGTGATATCCACTTTTTAAATCTATCTTAGAAAAGTAAGCTGCCCCACTCAAACAGTCCATCATATCATCCATGCGCGGTAACGGAAATCTGTACCGTATGGTGATTTTATTGATGGCCCTGGAATCAGTGCACATCCGCCATTCTCCTCCCTTTTGGGGGCGAGAACTGTTGGTACAGCACATGGGCTCAAACTTTCCCTGATCAATCCTTTATCCAATAGCTCCTACACCTGTTTTTTGATTTCTTCATTATCCTTGGGGCTCATTCGATAAGCTGCCTTATTCGGTAAGCTGGCTCCTAGTATGAAATCAATGTGGTGACTAATGCTCCGCTTGGGAGGTAACTTATCCGGCAAGTCGTCTACTACTATATCTGTAAATTCTGCCAACATCTGCTATATTTCTATAGGCAAATCTGTGATTTCTGTGTGTAACAAAACTGTCCTAGTCTTTCTCACTACAGCAAAATTCATCTCACTATTTTCAACTTTCTTCAAAAATTGTTTTCCGTTCATAAGCAACGCCTTTGGTTCATTTCCTTCAACTGCCTCTTTCTCCTCTCTGATAGGCACAAGGGTATGCTTAACCTTGTCTTTTTCAAACTTATAACAATTCAATACCCCATCATGTGTCACTTTTCTGTCATATTGCCAAGGTCTGCCCAACAAAATGTGGCACACATCCATTGGCATAATGTCGCAAATAATTTTGTCTTTGTAACGTCCTATCTGGAATTCCAGTTCACTCTGTTCATCCACCAGCAACTGGTGTCCTTTTTGCAACAACGAAACTCGATATGGAGTGGGGTGTTTCAAAAGTTTCAGTCCTAACTTCTCCACCATATTGACTGACACTAAATTGTCAGTACTTCCGCTGTCAATTATCATTTTACAGCACTTACCTTGCGACTTACAAACTGTTCTGAACAGAGCTTTCCGTTGCGTCTGTTCAATACTCTCATCAACTGGCTTCACCAACACCTTAAGCAACACTAAAGCTTCTCCCGTTTCTGGGGCATTTTCTGCCTCTTGAGGAGGTGCTGCTACTTCCTCTGGCTGTGCCACATATGCGCCTCGCTGTCCAGTTGAATCTGTCTCTGGGCACTCAAAAGAGCAGTGCCCCCACTTGTGGCATCTATAACACTGGTATCCAGTTCCCCTTCCACGACCATTTCCTCTACCGCGCTGAAACGATCTGCCACCCCTCATTCCATCTCCTTTTTCTGTTGTTCCCGAAGTCCTCGAACTGTTGGCTTCTTCCCTGTTGCTGGTAGTCCGGCCCCTGCCATAGGACTGGCCTCTTCCTCTGTTAGACCCTCGTCCTCTCCGGGCATTCTGTCTTCGGTTAAGCTTTTCCTCTGCTTTAACTGCACTCTGATATGCCTCCTCCGTATTGTTGGGAGACAGAATACTTATTTCGTCTAAAATCTCCATCCTCAGCCCATTCACATATCTAGCTGTCCTCTCTATTGTATCCTCTGTATATCCTACTCGCAAGTTTACTCGATAAAATTCCTCCGTATATTCTTTCACCGTCAGACCTCTCTGTCTCAAGTTCTGAACTTGCCTATGTAACGCAATTGATAATCTCTTGGCAGAAATCTGCCCTTCAATTTAGCTACCATCCTTGCCCAAGTCTTTATCGGAGGCTTGTTCAACCTCTTCCTCTCATTCTGGACACTGTCCCACCACAGGGTTGCGTGTCCTTTCAGCTTTGTTGCTGCAAACTTGACCCTACGGTCTTCACTAATTTCTTCACAGTCAAAGTACTTGTCCATCTCACTAATCCAATCTAATACTACATCAATCGATAAACTGCCATCATAGGTTGGTAATTCTGGTTTTGGTTTACTATTTGACAATAATACAGACTTCAACAATCTCACTTCTGGTGAGTCA
>APFE031716229.1:20822-39561 GCA_000404065.3 Pinus taeda
GCCATGGCTAAACATGTGGCTAGTTGCCAACAAGCGTTCCTACAGGAAGAAAATCAGAGGTTGAGTTTGCAGCTGCAAGAACTAAAGGCAGGAGCATCGACATCCTCCAAGGTCGTCATGCGAGAGAAACCAATCACAAAGGAGGTGACCTCCAGTTTTAAAGAGACCATAGCGCGTCTACAGGAAGAACAACAACAAACTAATATTGAAATGCAAGCACTCAAGGAGCAGTTGCAACAAAAGGAAACACAGTTGGCCTGCATGGCCAGCTGGGCCATAGAAGCAATTCAATGCAGATCACCTGCAAGGTCCTATGGGTTGTTTTTAAAAGATCAATGGCTACAATTCCAAATAAACACTTTGGCACAGAGAGGTATTTCAATTCAAAGCCTCACCACTTTTCTGAGTTATGCAGTACTAGTTCAGCAAAAGATAAAGCCAAATTGGCAGAGTTTTACCTTCACAACTTGGCTCTACCTAATGAAGTCTCATGGGATCCCAACATTGCCTTGGGCAACATGAAATTTATGGCGTTGGCCTCATGGTTAAACCATGAAGACCAAAGAGCAATTGAAGAAAAATCAGTCATGAACCTAGAAGTGAAGGAGCCACTGTTAATTAGGCCAGAACTAGAAGACCCGGTGACACTCATCTCAACACATCAACAATTGGCTACAAACCCCACAACTTCTTTAAGGTGGATGGACAAACAGGCCCAAGATATTGCCCACTTTGAGGATATGGAAAGGCTGTTGGGGGAAAATGCTACTCATGCTTGTCAACGTAGATGGAATACCCTGGGCCATAGCTTACAAATCCGAGAATACCATACACCCATCCGATTGAGGGAAGCTTTGGCAAGGGTTTCCCTTTACAAGAAATCCGTTCAAAGCCTCCAAGCCAACTGGATTGGCCTTAAACTCAGCCCACCACTACTGCTGGGTTTGACTGAAGGGAATTCAAAAGAAAATGACGGTCAACAATGGGCAGAGGTAGATAGAACAGCAGGATTTCACACCCGCAGAGAGGATACTACCACTGAGCCTTGGGATGCCAGCGAAGCAGTGAGAGACATGAAAGATGAGGACTCAGATTGAGTTGCTCAAGGATGAGCAAATGGTTTAGCTGGGGAGTGATGATGAGCCCCAATTTTGGTACAATTTGGGCTCATTTTGGCCTATTTTACTTGCTCAAACCATTCATTTTTATTTGCTTATGCATGCATTTCTTAGTTTATTCATGTTTTTTGTAGGAATAAGGTTAGACACTTTATCTACGTGACTAATGCATTATGATTCCAGGTTTTGGCATTAAAAAGGGAGCAAGAGACAATGAAAAAGGGGATAAGGAGACAATGAGGTGGCACTGCTGATTTTGTGGAGAGATGTCCACGGTCTTGGGACATTCCTCGTGATTCCCACCAAGAACTCCGAGCTCCAATCCATATCCCCTCCAAGCTTAAGAAGCAGCCAGCTGTCCTACAGGAACAGCAGTCATAAACTCTTTTACAGGAACAGTAGTTATGACTGCCCTACAGGATCCGCAGTTAGACTCTAGTTGGACAGCCGAGCTCCTAAAATCAAGGGCACTTGGTGGATCATCGTTTTTGTATAAGTATGAAGGCCTTAGCCTTAGATAGGTTGTTGAAACTCTCGTATTGCTATTGTAATTTTGGAGCACAATTCAGTTTTCGTTCCTTTTTGTAAGCCAATTTGGCATGACATCAGATTATGAATAAAGAAGGCAGTTTGTGATCTAGTTCTGAGTTTCTTAAGGAGACTATAGCTCTCAGGTTAGGGCCCAACCTGAGAGCCATAGATCCCCTCTGCTGTAGTGTTGTTTCCATTTCATTTCCAGCACTTTAAGTTTTCATTTGCACATGCAATTCGAATTACAGTTTGGTGATTTGTTTTTCTTATGAGTAGGATAGATTTTGCTTATGGTACAGTTTTTTCCACTTGCTTAGTGTAGCAGAGGATATATACTATCAATTGGAGCTCCAGCAAAACCGTTGTTAAGGCTCACTGCCATCTCTCTTGAAGATTGGGGTGCAGTCCATAACTAGCCACCAAAAACACGCATTACTTTACTTGATGATTGCTGCAATACAGTCATGGTTTTGATTAGATGCTTCCTTTTCATTCACACCTGCACACATACTTTCATCAAAGCCTCATACATATTTCTCTTCACGTTTTGGATTGCTGTTCATTGAATTCATGGCATAAGTAATCTAGGTTGATGCATTTTCGGTTTGGTGACAGTCATAATCATCTGTTTCATTTACACTCCTCTTTCTCGTTCCATTACCATCTCCTCCCTCTTGATCACGCATGCAAACATATCCCCTCGACCTTCACTTCGTTCTGTCCTCTCCCAAAGTCTTCCACTCCTCACGTAACTTCATTTCCCAACCTTTCATTGACATAACCCTTTACCTTCAACATACTCCCTACACCCACTTCCCATCTCATTCCTCCACTTCTGAGCCATCACCAGCCTTATCCCTACCTCACATATCTCTTCCTACCATTCCATCACTCCTCCATCACTTCAAACCTCCATGGCCAATCATCCTGTAGAATTCTGCAGAACATCCTGTAGAAGACTTACAGGACTATCCTGTAGGAACCTCTGAGTATCCTATAGGATCCCCTGCAGACATCCTGTAGGAGGCCATTCACTCGGTTGCTGAGCTTCTGAATGTGGAAAACCTCTGTGGATGGATGCTAAGGGTCCATAGGGTCTAGAGCGGTCTACTCTTTCTCTATTTTTCTTTGCATGTCCCCAACAAGGTCGGGATATAAGGAGTTAGGGCTCAAACTGGTTGAACCTTTGCAGGACTGGCATCGCAAATCCTGATAACCTCCCACGCCGGAAGAGAAGAAAGATGAAAGGGTAGGAGATCCTTTCAAAATATTGCTCAAAGAAGACCTTGAGCGACAAAGGATTGTGATCATGGACAACTTTGCCTAGATCCTTTAGCGAATACCCAAAGGTGACACATCTACTTCTGGCAGCTACTATAGAAGTGCCTAACCCTTTAATGTACATGTTAACTTTGACATGCCCATATTTGAAGGTCAAATCAATGTGTACACAATAGATAAATGGTTAAATCTGCTAGAAGGATATTTTTTTGTTCATGATTTTTCCAGTCGGGAAAATATTACTTTTGCACTTCTCAAATCCACCCCCCATGTCAGGGACTGGTGGGGAACATACTGTGAGTAGAAAGATGAAAGTAAACCCTCACTATTTTCAGCTGCACTCACTTGGAATTCATTCCAGGATTCCATCAAGGAGAAGTACTACCCTCTCGAGAGCTATGAGGATAAACACATTAAGTGGACCACGCTATAGCAGGGAAGAGACCAATATGTGTTGGAGTTTACCAATTTTTTCTATACCCTTCACACGAAGTTGGGTATCAAGGATTCTCAGAAAACTTTGGTACGCAACTACCGTGGCTTCCTACACAAGTACATCCACGATGAGATGGAGTTCCTAGACATCTCCTTGCTCAGCATGACGTACCAGTACGTTGTTAAGAGTGAGTAGAAGTTTAAACAAAAAAATAGATACTTTAGATCTCTGAAACCAAAGCAAGGGAAAGGTGCCCCCGAATCATAGAAAAAAGGGTAAAGCCAAGGTGGAGAAATCCAAGTTAACCCGTTGAAGCTGCAAAAAAATAAAAACACCATAAAGATAAAGAAGAACATGAGAAAGTAGTGTGAGTTCCATAAGAGCTCCACTCACAACAAAAGTGAGTGTTGGTCCAAACAGTCACTAGTGGCCAAGTTGAAGGCGTCCAAGTCAGACGCGTGTTATGACTCTAAGCCAAACCTGACAAGGGGAATGGAAAAGGTAAGCATATCATTGACATGGAGCTGAGGGCCACTTTGGACACCACCAAGATCCATAAGATTGAGCTTGATGATACAGAAGAGGCAGAACGCTTATTCCAGTCACAAATGTGGGTGAAGAGTTCTCTGCCGAAGTTCATTGTCTATGGCAGGAGCAAAAATAACCTCATTTCAGCAGAGGTCATGAAGTGGCTGAGCATATTGACTACAACACATTCATAGTCATACACTATCCGATGGCTTCACCAAGGGTGATATCTCTGCGTTAGCCAGTAGTGTCACCTTCCCTATAACATCAAGCCCTTCACGGATGAGGTATTGCGTGATGTTGCTCCTCTTGAAGTTTGTGATGTATTATTAGGACAATCATACTTATGGAAGCGACATGTTGTATATGAGTCTAGACATCACTTTGTTATTATTTCTTTGAGTAGTAAGTTATATAGGATACCGGAGGTAGCCCCACCTACTGCCATCTCCTTGATCTCTGTTAAGCAATGCAGTAAGGTCATCTCCCAGACTGGGAAATTTCTTTTCTTTATGCTTCACTCTCAAAGTAAGGGGAAGGTTCCTGTAACCAACAAAATCAGGTGGATATGGTAGCGTAAGAATGAAGGGACATCTTCTCCCCACCCACAGGGTTACCTTTGCATTTTTAGGTCAAGCATTTGATCAACCTGACTCTCGGAGCACCTCTACCCAACGAACTGATATATCACCAATCCATTATGGAAAATGAAGAGATCAACTGGAAAATCCAAGAGCTACTTCAAAAGGGGCACATCTGACCAAATTCTCACCTTGTGGGAGCTTGATTATACTTGTAAAAAAGAAGGATGGGACCTAGAGGCTCTGCATTGATTATCGGGAATTAAACAAAATCACTGTCAGGAATAGGTATCCAATCCCAGGGATTGATGACTTACTGGACTAGATCAAGGGGGCCAAGTATTTCAGGAAGATCAACCTAAAGTCTGGTTATCACTAGGTTCCAATAGAGCCCACAAATGTATGGAAGACCACCTTTAAATCCAAGGAAGGCCTTTTTGAGTGGTTAGTTATGCCCTTCAGGTTGAAAAATTTCCTTGCTACTTTTATGAGGCTAATGGATGACATCTTGCATCCCTTCACCAACTCATTCGTGGTGGATTATCTAGATGACATCCTCATCTTTAGAAAGATTTAGGAAGAACACTTGCAACACATTCAGTAGGTCCTTCAAACCCTTCAACAACACAAAATGTATACCAACTTGGAGAAATGCACCATTGGCATGACCCAGGTCCAATACATGGGCTACATCATAGATGAGTGTGAGTTCATGTGGACCCGACTAAGATCCAAGTCATTTGGGATTGGCCAGCCCCGACCACTCTAACGGAGGTTCGCAACTTTTTGGGCCTTGCAAATTTTTATTAGAGATTTGTGTTAGGATTCTCCTATATTGCTTAGCATTTGAGTCAGATTACTATGGATGGGCCAAAAGAAAATTTTTCTTGGTTTGATTCCCAATAGAAGGCGCTTGCTGAATTGAATTACCACCTCTTCTATGCACCGATACTCACACTACCATACCTGTAGAAGCCATTTGAAATCGAGACAAATGCATCAAAGTATGTTATTAGTGCAGTCCTCACCCAACACAGGCATCTAGTGGCTTATCATGGTGAGACACTTTCTGATAAAATTCGGAAGTACCCCACCTATGATAAAGAGATGTATTTCATCATGCAGGCTTGCCAACAGTGGAAGCACTACATTCTGGGGAAGGAGACGTTCATCCACACCAATCACCAACCTCTTCAATTTATACAGACACAGGGAAAGTTTCAGAATGATCTCCATTAGAAGTGGTCTACATATCTGCAACAATTCCACTTAAACATTAAATACGAAAAGGGTAACACCAATCATGTTGTAGACCGCCTCAGCCGACCCCCAGTTGTAGCACTGACAATTGTTCTCAACTCTTTTGGTCATGAGACCTTCGGATGGTTGCAACTATACAAAAATGATCTAGAGCTCACCTCCACATACCATATGCTAGTAGATGGAAGGCAAGTTCTTGATTTCCACCTCTAGGACACATTACTATGCTACTTGGGCCACCTTTGTGTTCGTTCAAGTGAGCATGCCAAGCAAATTTGGGAGGCCTACTATAGTTAGGTCACAGGAAACTTTGGTGTGGAGAAAAATGTGGTTGTACTACAAAAGTACTTTTATTGGCCCAAACTCTGATTGGATGTTGGGAAATATATCAGATCATGCATTGCATGCACCATTTTTAAGCCAACCATCAAGAAGCAGGATTTGTACTATTAGGTAAACTTGACTCAGGATAGAGTCAAAGTTGACCAGTTTAAATAGTGATGGTTTTTGGGCACATGGTATTGTGCACCCATAGTATTATGCCCGTGGTATCATATGTAATGGAGCTTATAAAAGGCTGGAAGGACTTCATTGTAATGCAAGACCTGGAGGTGAGCGGTGAAGGCTCACTTGGTCGGATTGGCCAGGGTTTTGGCCAATGATAATAAGATCTTATTAGTTTGGGTTTTTCCTCAGATTTGGGTTTTTCCTGGATAAAAATTTGTGTTTATGTGTTTATGGTTGTTGCTGGTTATTTTTATATTTATTCCTCTCAGTAATTATTTATGTTATGTAGTAAATTTCTTAACAACTGGTTTTAGAGCCAGATATTGGCTTCAAAGAGATTCTTTGATGCCAGGAGTTTATATGGCCTGATGAGATCAATGCAACTTTTTAGACATCTGGATCTGGAAAATAATGGTGGAACAATCGTACGCGGAAGAAGTTGGAGGAGAATGTGCAGAAGATAGTGCCGCGATATTAACCAGTTTGGAACATGTTGACAAATTGTTTGGGATTCATGCGGATTTGAAAATTGTTTGTTTTCTGCAACGTGAGGCCACTGGTGCTCAAAATCCATGAGGTTCTCATCGGGTTCGCAGTTGGAGTGGCTTGATAGAAGTTTTTTAGCAAATCAAATTGAGAGAGGATGGATCAAAATTGCAGCAGCAATAAACAATTTTTTTTTTAATGAAGTCAAATTTATTGCATGTAAATGGGCATACTGCTAGAAGACCTAGTAAGGCATGTGTACCCCTCGGTGATCACTGGTAAAGTCTGGGTTAGATCTAGGTGATAGGGGGGATGTCGGGTTAACAATACCCCAAGTAAAAACTCTGAGGGGGGTAAGAGCTAAAGTGAGCGGGATTGTCTCACTTAGCAGGTTTAGCTGGAGTTAGTAAAGGAACCCTAAGTCAAGTTTAAAGGGGGAATTGTTAGGTAAACTTGACTCAGGATAGAGTGAAAGTTGACCAGGTTAAACAGTGATGGTTTTGGTGCACATGGTATTGTGCACCCATAGTATTATGCCCGTGGTATTATATGTAATGGAGCTTATAAAAGGCTGGAAGGACTTCGTTGTAATGCAAGACCTGGAGGTGAGCGGTAAAGGCTCACTTGGTTGGATTGGCCAGTGTTTTGGCCAATGCTAATAAGATCTTATTAGGTTGGGCTTTTCCCTGGATTTGGGGTTTTCTCAGATAAACATTTGTTTTTATGTGTTTATGGTTGTTGCTGGTTATTTTTATATTTATTCCTCTTAGTAATTATTTATGTTATGTAGTAAATTTCTTAACATGTACACTGCTTTGCCTACTCCCAGCCAACTGTGGGAATCCATCTGCGTGGACTATATTTCTGGCCTCCCTTTTACGAAGCATGGTAATGACTGTGTATTTGAGGTTATGAACAGATTTTATAAGATGGCTATATTGGTGGCCTACAAGAAGAGTATCACCGCAGGGGACACTGCGAAACTCTTCTTTGAATGAGTATGGGTACATTTTTGGATCCAAAGACCATCATATCATATCAGGATAGTGGGTTCCTAAGCACATTTTGGTCAAGCCTCTAGACACTATTGGGCACCAAGCTCACAAAGTCAACTGCCTTACATCCCAATGCTTATGGCTAGATGGAGGTTGTCAATAGGATTATAATGCCCATACTCTACATGTACAACTCCAAGCATCCTAGAAAATGGGATGAGAGTATTCCATATGTGAAACACAATTATAATAGATATCTCCATATCTCAACTAGTCATAGTCCCTTTTAAGTGGGTATAGGATTTCAACCATTGTGTCTTATTAATGTTTCCATGCCTCACGTGACTACACAGATAGAATCCACATATGTATTTTCCAAGGCTAATAAAGTGACCAGATTTATTGAATGCATCTAACACATCTTCCAACAAGTTCATGACATCCTAGAGAATTCAAATGCCAAGTACAAGCAGCGACATGACCAACTTTGGATGCCACACAAGTTTTAGGTGAGCAACAAAGTTTGGTTGAATTTTCCAAAAGAACACCTTACCAGACCCCATTGAAAACTCAAACCACTATGATATGGTCCTTACACCATTATTTTGAGCTCGTCATTTCCCTGTTCCTTGGCCTGCACCCAGTGTTCAAGGTGGACCGCCTTTGGCCATACTTCCCACCATTACTGGATACATCAGATATTGCATAACAACTTACACCAATAGAGTTAAACCCAAACTACATGAAACATGCCACAACTGATCAGATTATGGACACACATGTCAAGAACACTCCCCAACAGAAGATCCAACTATATCGGGTTGTCAAAGCTGGCCAACTCCTGCATGAAGGCAAGTAGCTCACTTGGGACTGGGTTCAACAGAAATTTCCTCACCTCATGGAGGCTCTACACGCAAAGGGGACCATTGCTTCCTATGGGGGAGGAATGATATAGGTGGATATTGGTGGCCACCCACATATTCCACTAAGACCTTGAGTTGGTTTCATTTGTTTCCTTATTTATTTTATCATTTACTAATTTTTGCATTCTTTCAGGTCCTAAACTTCCAGAGCCGTTTTGATCCCCTAAACGGCATTTTTTGAAGGTCCGTTGCAGGCCCAAAGCTGTAGTTAGGGTTTTATGGCAAAACCTGTAATACTCGGAGAGACATTTCCAACAAGGTATCGTACACGCCAAACAAAGATAATATGATCGAGTTATGAACCCAGGAATTTGACTACCCAACTAACCTCAACAGTGCCCACAAACTCTTGGTGTCACATCTCTTGGGGTTAGGGTTTTGGTTGTTTAGGGTTTTATCATGTTTTTCAATAATAAATAGGCCCTTGAGCCTCATTGTAACAGAGTTCATAGGCATGTATCCACCACATCTCTTCTCAGAGATAAGCTACCATCGCCTGAGCTAGTCTTATTTCCATTCTATTTGTAAGCATATTTCAGCATTTGATATTAATGAAATTAAGTATTATTTCTGCTGCATCTTTGTATTTATGGATATATCTTTAATTTGTTTCGTTCCTATTTAAGTTCAGATCAATAATTGATAAGAATTACCTCCTTTCATTTATATCAGTAAATTCTCACTTCCAAATTACATCATTCCTAGTAGGTTTTCATAGCAATCATCACTCCATAGTTTCATCCTACATAAGTTTGAAAATTTTGTTGTGGATTGGTCCTTATCTCATTGGGATATAAAAAAACATAAAACACTTCAACCTTCCAATATTTCGTTAAGTTTCCACAATGCATCACTCTAAAAGGTGTGCCTCTTAAGAAGTGCAAACATAAATCTATAATTGTTTTTTAATACAACCTCTTTAAGATACACATGACTTAGATTAATTTCAAAACAATCAATTGTACATAATCTACCTTAAGTTACTCAAATGATTTTCCGTGCCTAGTTTTCACATGTAACTTGGAAAATTTAGTGTATTATTAGTCTCGAATGTTACTTCATATTGGATAACCTCTTCCTAATGTTCATAGTTAGGATTTCATTACCATTCTTGTCTTCTTCAAGAAGCTACATCCTTAGAGAAAATTCAACCAACAAACTACTAATATTCACCATGAATCCAAAATTTCAGTGACTCCATCTTGCTTAACCAACTAATCAACATCATTATTACTAGGTTTTTGTTTATTCACTTCTCCTCCAATGTAAGTAATCAAATATGATCTTAATCATTACATCTTTTCTTCTTTTATTTCATCTTCTCTCTCTTTTTTTTTAATATTCAAATAATTCTTTAACACTTATTAATTTTCACTTATTTCTTATTAAATAAAATATCACACTCAAAATATTATAAATAATAATTTTATAACAAACTCCATACAATGAAATATTACAATGTACTTCTAATAAATAATAAAATAGATCAAGCCACATCTTATAAATTTCTTGCAAATATTTAAAACTTCTATTCATTTTTATATTATGTATTAATATATATTCTACATAACACTCATTATTAATATTTAAACTAATTCTTTTTTATTTATTATAAACTAGATTTACCTTTCCAAATAACAAACTCCTTCAAAAGTTAGGCACAAAGCTTTATTATCCCTAACCTATTTTAAACTAATTTCATTTATTTAGTATAGCAAGAAAATTTTGTTGTTCACATGATTTGGATTTGCTTCAAAAGCTATTAAAACCCTGAATTTGAATTATTATGCTTTATCTTTATCCCATCCTTGTGATCAATTCAAATGGAGGGAAGAGGGAGAGCACCTACCAGGCATGCTAGCAATTTTCATAGATTTCTGATCTTGAATTTTTTGTTTTATTTTATTTTTACCTTTTTACTAATTTGAATTTTCAAGGACTCAAAATTTTTATTTTGTTCATTAAAAGATAATTTAAACAATAAAATTAGAAGTAAATGAATAAAAAAATTTGACATAACCGAAAAGAAGGTATCATGTTCTACATTAAATAAATGATATGATTTTCATGAAACTCTATCCATAGTAAAAAAAATTAACTACCCTTTAATGGGCACGCGCGCACACACATACACACACACATATATTTCAAATTACTTTTAATCATCTCCCAATTACTTTTACAAATTTTCATTTTTTTTCAATACAAATAATTTTTCTCTCTCCCCCCTCTCTCTATCTCTCGCTCTCTCTCCCTATATATATATATATAATAATATATACTATATATATATATATATATATATATTAATATATATATATAAAACTTGGACCAAAATAAACCTCTTATGAATGTTATTATTATTCATCATTATTCTATTTTTACAAATACATAACTTGCTCACCCCTACTTTTTTTTCCGTACTTTTAAACATAAAAAATAAATGCTTATTATTATTGTTGTTAATTTTCAAATATTTATTATATTATATATATAATATATATATATATTATATAATATATATAATATATATATATTATATATATATTATACTCTTAATTTGTTTTTTATATTTATTTATTTATTTATTATTATTATTATTTTTTTGCTGGATAAAGACTAAATCTATTAATAAAGAAAAAGAAAATATAGTACAATCAAGCCTGGAGACAGGCAGAACCAAGAGAGACAAGAAAAAAGGCAGCCGGCAAGGACATGCTATCCACCTCGGCTCCTAGAAACGAAGTACAAGAACAAAGGCAGCCGGAAAGGATATGCAATCCACCTCGGCTCCTAAAAACGAAGAGAAGAGAGCAGTACACAACTGGAACTGGAGAACTAAACAAAGCAAATGTTACTACCCGACATGGGAGGGATCGACTATGCGTAATTTTTTCTCTTTCTTTTTGCCGACTTTGACCCATTCAGGCGGGCACTGCTGAACTGGCGTGATTTGCAAGCTGATCTGGGTTGATTGAGAGAATTCCTTATCTGAGTCCGAAGTGGTGGATCCATGATTTCTTTTCTGGGAGCTTGGGTGGACAGAAAGATCCTCAGGGTCAGCCGAGGACGGCTCCTGCGTTGTCTTGGTCTCCATATCTTCCTCATTCATCTCCTCTTCATCCGAGCTGAAATCAAAATCGTCCATGGGGGGAGGGTCATGAGGTTTCCAGCTTTTTGATTTCTGCTTAGGATTGGATTTCTGTTTTGGGGCCGGCTTCGAGGGACAAGAGCTCTGAAGATGCCCTGTGAGATGGCAGTTGCGGCATCGGAAAGCTGTATTCTCATAATCCAAGATCTGAGTCCAATGAAAGTCACCAATTTTGAGATTGATCTTTTCCGGAAGACCTTTGCTGATATCTATTTCTACACATATTCTGGCATAGGTGTATAGGCCTTTTTGCCCTCTAAAGATGTCTGTGTCAAGGAGGTGACCTAGAGTGTTGCCGATTCCTTGGAAAACTGCAAAGTGCCAAAGATGAGCTGGGAGGTTAGGAAGTCTGACCCAGATTGGAAGCTTGGTTATGATTGCCGAAGATGGATCGAAGTCCGGGAACCAAGGGGTGAGGAATAAACCTGCTGAGCCCCAAAACCAAGGCCCTGCTTTTAGAGCTGTTTGGTAGTCCTCCTCAAAAGCAAACACTGTTATGAAAAAACCTTTTGAGCATAATAGAACCTTGCAATTGTTGGTCCAGTTAGAGTGGATCCACTGGTAGAGATCTGCTGTCTGTGGACACAACCCATTGAACCTGCATATAATGCCACGCTCTACCAAATGTTGGGTTTGCTCATCCAATGATGGATGCATTATTTCAATGGAGGGAGTCTCCTCAAGTTTGTCCACCAGAAAAGGTTTGGGGGCCTGAACTGGTGGGACTGTCTTTTCCTGCTTCGGTGAATGGACAACATCCTTGTATGAGAATGCTTTAGCCGAGGAAGACTGTCCTACTGCTCCCCCTCTTAGTCGAAGGGCAAGGGTAATGGAGGCATTTCTGTTAATGTTGTAGTAAGAAAGGGGGTAAAGATCCTCTAGCTGTTTACCTTCATGGAGAAGTCGTTGAGCTTCCGATGGAATTCCCATCTTTAGTTCCAGCGCATGCATGAGGTCCCTCACATGATCCTGAGAGCCTACCCAATACAGCAAAGTTTTGCCTGAGAGGAGCTTGATCTGGATCTGAAACGAGTCAGAGCCAAGATAGGCATTCCGGGCCGTTTCAGCTCGCTCAGGAATTTCGTCAAACAGTTCAGGAGCGAAGTCCAAACGTCTGAGATTCGCAGAACCCATCCATTTGATTTCCGCCTGGGCAAATTCGAATTTGAGAAAGCTGTCTCCCATGGTCGCGCCCTGCAGACCCTCCTTGGCCGCTTTGGCATGTTCAATGTGCTTGAAATACACAGACTCGAAGTTCCTCAGCGGGTACAGCGATATACTGTTGATCTCCCCAAACTTAACAAACCTTTCCATAAGCAAAGGCTCTGTGAGCTCGCTGGTCACATTACCTACCCATAGATTCTGCTGCGGTGGAACTTCCTCCCCCTCGCCTCCCTTCGCCTGGAAGGCATTCCCCGGCAGCGACCCCCCACGAGGGCCGCGGATGAAATGAGCTCCGCCGACAGGAGAAATCACATTCGACTGCCACAGATCGGGCCGCAGAGAAGCGCCTCTTGGATTAGCCGTCGGAGCCCCTCGAAGTAGCATCTCAGAACCCTTCCTCGCTGAACGCTCTGTCACCATCGCTCTCACTGTCTCCCTTATTATTATTATTATTAATTGTCATTTTTTCTATTGAATTAGGCTTATTTATTTATGTTTTTAATTTTAATAATAATTTTAACTCTAGTGAGATAAAATTTTTTCCATTTCCTTTTTTTTCTTAATATTTAAATTTTTCTTTTTTATGGATTATTTTTAGTTTTTTTCTTTGTTTGCTCCATTTTTTGGTTTTTTCAATGTTCAATTTTTTTTTTAATTTTTTTTCTATCGATTTATTTATTTTAGCTACAAGAGATGTATCGATGCTCAACTAGCAACCCAACCCCACTATGTGCCAATTTGACAATTGGTTTTTAAATTCTTTTTACAAGTTCACTCCCACTGCGTGTCAATTTGATGGGTGATTTTGAATATTTTGTTGCAATGTGTCAAGTTGTCTTAGGATAAGATTATAAAAGAGTTATATTTTACCATTTAAAAAAAAAAAATACTCCTAGTATAATGACTCTTTGATTCAGGTATTCCTTTTTAAGATTTTTTTTTAGTCATGATATTTGATCTATAATGTCGTGATTGTAATATGTTGAAAATTGAAAGTATTTTATACTCATAATATCTAGTTTTAATTCCATGGTTAAAAGATGTTGAAATTTTAAGGTTTTTTAAAGTCATGATATTTTATCTTTAATGTCATGGTTGAAAAATGTATAAATTTTAAGGTCTTTTGTAGTCATGATATTTATCGTTAAAACTCTCGTTGAAAATTGTTGAAATTTTAAGGTTGTTTAGAGACATCATATTTTATCTTTAACTTGATTATCGAAGATTATTGGAATTTTAAAGTTTTTCAAACTCATGATATTTCATTTTTTAATGTCATTAAAACCCTTGTTGAAAATTGTTGGAATTTTAAGGTTTTTTAGAGACATCATATTTTATCTTTAACTTCATTATCGAAAATTATTGGAATTTTAAAGTTTTTCAAACTCAAGATATTTCATTTTTTAATGTCATTGCTAAAAAAAAGTTGGAATTCTAACCAAAATAAGAAATATTGAGTAGCATCAACACTTTTTGATTTCAGGGTGTTTTTCATAATTATTGCACAAAAATTTTAGTTTTTAATGCCATTGTTAAAAAAAATAGAATTTTAACTCCGAAGAAAACAAATGTTGATGCAACATCAACACTTCATTTATGGAGTGTTTTTTCATGTTTATTACACAAAAAAATTGGGAACTTTAACCAGACAAAAAGAATTTTTGATGCAACATCAACACTTTCATTTTCAGTGCATTTTTTCATGGTTTTTGTGCAAAAATAGGAGCTTTTTAGGATAGATCACTCATTTTGAGGTTACAATTCTCGTTAAGTTGGTAACTTTTTTCTCAAGGCATTTAGTTTTGATGCATATGTACATGCTCCAAAGAATAAAAGAACTAAGTTGGATAATAAATATGAAAGGTGTATCTTTATTGGATATAAAGATGGTTTAAAAGGTTATAAGCTTTGGAACCCAGAAATGAAGAAGGTGTGTATTATTGAGATGTGGCATTTAGATAAGTGAAGCATGTTATGAAAGAGGAAGTCCTACCGAAGAAAAAGGAACATGAGAAAATATATTTTGGACTGGAGGACGAAGAAATAGTCTTTATAGAAGAATAAGAAGTTCCGCACACTCTAATTTCGAGGAGATCAATTTAGGAAAGAAGGAATCCAGAGAGGTATACTCCATCTAATTTATATTCAAATTTGTTGATCTGAAATCACCCCTAGGTGACCTCAGGAAATTAATGAAGGTATTACATACTCATGTGTTGGTGTGCGAGTCTATGTTATCTTAGGCAACGGATCTATGAGATTGCAAAATAAACATACACTTGAAACAGTAAGAGATCACAGTAAGAAAAACAGAAACACAACAAAATTTAATAAGGAGTTCACCGAATCCTCTTGGGCTATGTCTCTTGTTCCAGCTTTCAGTGGTGGCCTTTTTATTATGTTTTTAAAGTAGAGTCTTACAAGAAGGAGCTCAATCTGAGTCTCACTTGACAGAGGATGATCAGTAGGATGGCACTTGGAATTCCCAAGTCCTTAGAGTTCACAGACTCCCGTTACTAAATCTCAACCTCAATTGGTCTATGTCTGTTCGATGCTGCCCTTACTCTGATGGTCAGCTCGGCTTCTCTGTTCTCTACAATTTTTCCTTTTTTCTTGTGTCTCTTAGCCTTCGGCTTCTTCACCGCTTCTCTGCCTCACTGTCTCTCTATCTTGTCTCTGTCAGCACGTGGCTTTAAAGCCAGTTCATTTCTTCGATTGTTCGCTTCGTCTTCCCAGCTCTTTGAACCGCTTGCCTTTATCTGCTGGGACTCCTCTGCCCTGCATCATCATTTCTGCCTAACGCTTCGCAAAGAGGTGGCCACCTATCTTCTTGCAAACTAAGTGTTAGTTCTTCCTAAATGGTCATTTTTTTTGTTATTTCCCAGATGCCTGCGAAACAGATTCTTCTGTTGACTCATGGTAAAATTGGACTTCAAATCTTTATGCGTTGTAGCTTATTTCTCCCTCGGGTCTAGTCATTCATTGGGTTGATCCTCCACCATTTGATCTGGAGCCCCCAGATCCTACGGTCTTCGCTTATATTGCGCGGTTGAGTTGTTCGACCGTTAGTCCGTGATGTAAGCGGTTTTTCTCTCTCCCCATCGGACGTGTGTCACTCGATGTATGGAATCACTGGGTCTTCATCCAAACCCACTTACTGCCCAAAATGCCTCCGATATTCCACCGGTTTTGAGCGCAGGACCCACCTGTCGATTCTATCGCTTTCTCACGGTTTTCTGGTTTTCCTTGTGACCGAGCACTTGGGGCTTTTCCTTCTCGAGGGGTTTTTCCCAGCGATATGTATAATATAAATACCCTCCGTTTCTGGGTTTGAGCTTCCCAACTACCATTTTTACGCCATGCACACTCTCCATGGGCCAACGGTCAGTGTGTTTTGACCAAAGGTCCTCGTTGCTCCATGCTGGCTGCAAATTACCATTATTCAGAGGTTATTTCTGATAGCTATAAGATTTCTTGAAGTCTATCATCCATTCTTAAGAATCATGGAATTGTTTGAGGATTCAATTCGGAACACGACCTTCCCATTGAAAAAGATTTTGGACCACCAAAAGTTGGTTTTCAAGCATTGACTAAGTGAGGATACAACTTTCTCACCTGTCCAATCTCTATCCATTTTGCATTGCTTGGCTTTGAACCCCTGAGCCCAATTCTGAGGTATTCAACATCTCCTTTGCGCATCGTTCTCACCTTCCTATCCAGAACTGTGTCTTCCTGCAATTCATTAAGATATTCAGGTAGCAGGTCATCAATAGAAGGCAATTGACTATATTCTTCAGTATCTTCAATTAATGAAGGTTCAAATAGTCTCAAGCTGTCTGCATTGACGACTGAGTAAATGTGCATATAAGCTGACAAATCAAGGTGAAAATCATTCTCGCCAATTTTCTCAAGGATCCTGAAAGGTCCATACCTTATTGGTTTCAGCTTTTTACCTTCACCTTGCATCCTGTCCTTGTTGATATACAGCCAGACTTGATCACCAACTTGGAAACTATGCTCCATCCGATGCTTGTCATGCCTTGCCTTATATTTGGCCTGGCTCTTTTCTAGCTATTCCTGTACTGCCTGATGGATCTCTTGGATTTGTTCAATGAACCTAGTTTCCTTGTCCACATCGTTGTGTCCCTCAACTGTTGTTTCCTTACCAAAGACAAAATCCAAGGGAGACCTTGGTTTGAAACCAAAACAGGTCTCAAAAGGAGATCTCTGTGTGGAAGAATGTTTGGCTCAGTTGTAAGCATGCTGCACATAGCACAAATTTTCATCCCAAAGCTTAGGATGCTTGCTACAATATCCCCTAAGCAACTAGATCATTGTCCTGTTGACTACTTCTGTCTGGCCTTTGGTTTGTCGATGGAAAGTTGTGCTTTTCTTTAGTTTGGTGTCCATCAGTTCCCACAGACTTAACCAAAATTTTCCCACAAATCGGGTGTCTCGATTAGACATAATGGAAGTGGGTAATCCAAAATGAACCCATACTGTTGAAAGAACAGTTTTGTAGTTTATTCAACTATAATCTGTTTATTACAAGGTATCAAAATACACATTTCTCTGAACCTATCCACAACAACATACAGATAATCATGACCCTTCCTAGATTTAGGCAGTCCTCCAACAAAGTCCATGGAAACACTTTCCCAAGGATGAGAAGGAACTGGTAATGGAGTGTACATGCCTAGTTTTCTATTATTGGGCTTGCTTTTAGCACACATAGTACACCCTCTTACATATCTAGAAACTGTCTCATTCATTTTTGGCCAATAACAAAATCTTTGCAGTTGTGCAACTATTTTACTTAGCCCAAAGTGACTTGATATTAGAGAAGTGTGTGCTTCTTGAATTATCTTCACTCTTTCCATTTGTGGAATGCATAAATTCCCACAATGATATAGGAGTCAGTCCTTAATATGATAATCCAATTCTTCTACTTGTTTTCCTTGACTTAAAGTTGCATATACATCTTTAAAGTCTATATCTTGAGTATATTGTTCAATGTAGCTCTCATGTAACACAGAATTACGCTTAAGTATAGTAGATGCATTGTCAATGAGTCTAGATAATATATCTGCAACTTTATTGTGTATGCCCTTTTTATATCTGATGACTAAATGAAACTATTGTAGAAAACCCATCCATCTATAGTGTCTTGATTGCTGCAACTTAGTTTGGGAGTGTAGAAATCGAAGTGGTTGATGATCCGTATGTATAACTGTTTCTTTGCCCATTAAGTAATGTTTCCACTTTTTCACACTCAGTACTAATGCATACAATTCTTTATCATATGTGGGATAGTTAACTACTATAGAATTAAATGTCTCAGAATGATAACATATAGGTTTACTGTGTTGTATCAGCACTGCTCCCATGGCATAGTCACTGGCATCCATTTGGATCTCAAATGGTCTTTGAAGATCTTGCAGTGCTAGTACTAGTGTTGTACTAATCTTTTCCTTCAAGGTGTCGAAGGCTTTCTGTTGTTTGGCTCCCCACTGAAATACCTTGTTCAATCTTGTTAAAGCATGTAAGGGAGCTGCAAGTAAGGAAAAGTTAGAAATTAACTTTCTCCAATATTGTGCTGCTCCTAAGAAGCTCCTAACTTCTATAGCAGATTTGGGTTTAAGCCAGTTTACAATGACTGCCACTGTCATGCGGAAAGAGTTATATTTGCGGACAAATCTAACCTCCCTAGGAGTCTAAGACTCTCTAGTGACAAACAAACCAAACAAGAGCTATCCTTCTCTAAACACACATTATTCT
>APFE031716229.1:46283-64731 GCA_000404065.3 Pinus taeda
AATTAAAAAACATTTTTTATTCAAACATTTTAAATATTATTATTTTTTTTTCTAATTTTTTAAGCATGAATTGCTTGATGGGGTGGATGAGCAAAGAGGAAGGGATCTTGGGGAGAGAGGGCGAGGGGTGTGCGCGCCATTCCATTGACTTCCATGCACGAATACTCAGAGGATTATTGTTCATAAATGGTGCACTCTGTCAAATTGATTCATTTGTTCATTTGTTTTTCACAAAGGTGATGTGGTGGAGGAAGGAGCATAGTTTTCGCCAGTTCACACGACTTTAGTCTTACATCTCTGTGATTCGAATTGACAATTTTTCATTATGGTACCTAATTGTTTTTAAAGGAGTCTGCACTCGAATCCAGTTGTTTGGAGATTTCTAGGTGGTGAAACCTCGAGGAAGGATCTATTTGGCTCCTGTTGTTGTGCAGTCTCAGCGAAAGAGGGGAGAGGCCCTGTACTCATAGAAGAACCGATGGAAAACACCAAAATCATGGTATCATTGCTTTGGGAGGTTATTGGAAACTCAATGACGTAGCATTGATAGAAGACTTATGGTGGTTTCATTTCTCTGTAGAGGTAATTCTAACTACCTAACTCTTTTGGTATGTACCCATTTATTTTTTGGCTTTCCTTTTCATTTTGTTTTTCTTCTGGTGTGCATTAGATTTTTAGCTTGGGTATGTCTTTCAGAAGCCTGTATCTCCAACTTGTGTTTCTATATGTATGACAAATTTTTGTTTGGGGTTGTAGTAGAGGTTATCCTCTTAGTTTATCTGGGACAGGTTAGTCTACCAGAGGATTGAGAATAATTGTCTTCTTTCCACCAACTGTACTTGGATTTTGAGAGGGGATCTCCATTCTAGGGGTTGGGTGGAGGGTTTGGGTTACGAGTGCTACTAGAAAAATTAACTTTAGGGAGACTTTCGTGAATCATGCAACAAATTTCCCTCTTAGTCTTTGTCTTGAGTTCAACCATAGTACACCAAGAGGCATGTTTAGCAGATTGACCAAAATGACTCATCAATGATGTCATTGTCACCAGGGAAGGGTGGAACGCGGCCAATTGAGCCACGACCAACCTAGTCTATCTCGAGAGGAGGCAGTTGCTACGTTTTAGACCATGACCTCTCTTAGCACCCAAGTTGATATTTAGAGGTTGGAGCGAACAATGAATAGGGAAATACCATCTCTCTTTGACTCAAAACTTATTGGAGAAGTATCTAATTGGTTACCATGCGTTGGTAACACTGGGGAAGAATGTCACAATACATCCATTCGGTCACCTTAGAATGACAACTCAAGAATTTGTTGGGACAAGTCCTCAAGGAAAAACATGAGGACCATCACGAAATTGTTTCATTCCCTAAAGGTCTACAAAGAAACCAATGGTGGATGAAAGATAGTCTCGCTCATTTATATACTAGTATGAATTGTTTGGATGCTTGTTTCGAGCATATGGAGAGGTAAATTCAATCAAATTCCCACAACCAACACCCCCAAGTTCTAGCCCAGCTAACCCTATGCCAATAAATTCTTTTGATGCTTAATGACTAGAGGATGCCTACTAATATTGTTGGCCTACATGTTTATGAACTCTCTTATGTTTTGGCGCTCTTAGTCTTTTTTTGCTAGTATTAAAATCCTAGTGAATCAACCCGGGGTCAATAAATTCAATAGGCGTAAGGTTGGCAAAATTTGAAAATTTTTAGACAAATATGTAACTTGTTGGATTAATGAAAATTACTCTAATTTACAAAAAATAAATGCTTTTACCATAAACATATATGATTAAAAGGAACCACTTTTTAAGAAAACATCTAAAACATTGATTTTTTTTTTCTTTATATTTTTTATTTTTTTGATATATGTAATTAAGTTAAGGAAAATTTTAGAGATAATATTACAATGTTGATCAAACATTAAGTACCACCAAATATTTTATAATTTGTATATTAGAGGACTAGTAAGGTTCACCAAGGTTTCTAAACTTTCATATAAATTTATCTTCTTAATTCTTTTTTATAATTAAAACACATTTTCTTAAAATTAAATGGAATTAAAAAAAATACAATTAGAATTATTATAAAATTTAAAATATTTCTATTTTGAAATTAAAAAAAAATTAACACACACATATATTATATATTATATTAAATATTAAAGAATATTATTATAAATAGAAAAAATATATAATATTAATAAATTCAAATTAATGTTTTCAAAATTATATAAAATATATTAATATTTTCAAAATTATTTGATTACTCATTTATATTTTTATTATTATTTAGAATAACCTTTTATCTAAAATTGTGAAGACCTTTCTACTTATTTTCTTATAAATGCAAAACTTTACTTTTTTACATGTTTTAAGTTTTTTATTTAAAAATGTAGGGAATATAGAAATTTTCTTTTTCATTCAAAGTGATTTAATACTTTTTGTTGGAAAAAAAATTGTATAAAGTTTTGTAATATTATTTATTCAGTTATTTTATTCAAATTTAAAATTAATTTTTTAAAATATTTGAAAATTAGTTAATCATTTTTTGATTGTTAAAATGTTTGATGGGACTAATTAATTATTTGCGATTAAATGTGATTTTTTTGAAAAACAAAAATTAAAATGAATTATTATTGAATTATTTTATGATTAAATTATTTTATGATTAGTTGAAAGTTTGATTCGACTAATTGTATTTCTTTGTTGGATTTTATATTCTAAAAAGCCAAAATGAAATAAAACTTTAATATATTACACAATGTCTAAATATTCACCATGTACACATCAAACCATCAGCATACATTTGAGTTTTAGAGAGAGTTTTGTTTGAAAGGAGGTATGACTTACTGAAAAAGTTTTGGTCATTTTCGTGTATTCTTTAGGCTTTGCAACAATTTTTCGCTTTGCAAATCTATTGTGTCATATTTGATAGAAACATTGAACAATATTGGGGGGGATGGGGAAGGGGGTGGATGAATCAATATTGTGCCTTATGACCAACTTATACCAAATTTTTCTTTCTTTACACAATTTTTGAAACATCATTCATTAGCAACATTATATATGAAGTAGATCATGTAAACATATAAAACGTATGAGAAACTAAACTTCAAACAACAATATGATCAAGCATGCACAACACATCAATGCACAATCATCACACATAGAGGCACAAGATATAAGGTAGAAACCCAAAATGTAAAAACCATCATCGGCTAATAGTCTTTGTCTTTCTTATTAAGTTGAAAATCTTTGTTTACATCCAATAAATCGTCACCACGAGTGTGCAAGCCATAACTTACCAATCATGCGAGTCACTACTCATGCAAGGCCACAACTTGTATGAAATTTGCAAGCCACCATTTGCAGGAAGCCACTAATCCCTTGACTTTACAGGCCACCACCTGTAGGAAGCCACTAATCCCTTGACTTTGCAGGCCACCACCTACAAGAAGCCACTACTCCCTTGACTTTGTAGGGCACCACCTGTTAGAAGTAACCACTCCCAATAAGTATCACCTAACCACCACTAGATGGAAGCCACTACTCCTAAGTTCTCAAGCCACTACTTGAAGGATTTCACTACACCCTAAGTATGTAAGCCACTACTTGCTAACTGAAGTCCCCAACCTTCAAGCTCTCGTGTGTGGACCATGTTTCAGAATATTTCACACTGGATCCACGATCTATGGAATCAAACACTTGTGTGCCTCATTTCACCCATTTTCTTACTATACTCACAATATCAATATGCTCATAAATAAAAATCTAAATACATGGTCTTCATCGTAGTCCCTACAACACAAAATAAATCAATATAATTGCCCACACAATCAATTTTCTCAACAAACTTAAACCATGTAGCAACACATAATGATAATTTGATATTTACATTCAACCATCACTAATAGAACTAATAGTCATACCAAACCCATATATTGATGCTACAATAATAATCTCTCTAACAGAACCCTTGCAAGAAAAATATATCAACAATCCAATCTCTGACCTACAAATGTGAAAATTACAACAACAACAACTATTCTCTCCATATCAACATCTATTAGCATCAACATAATTTGTAACAGAAACATGTTAGGCAAGTAGATCTATTGTAACTCTCTCATTCTATGAAGTACGCTCCAAACCTGAGCTCTATTATGCACTCTGAATCTACAAAATTGTAGCTCACTCTCTCATACACTCTCACTCAGTCTAACCTCTTCTACTTCAAACTCTAGCATTTTATCATTGATGGAAGATGTAATTAATACACACCACTAATCATCATTCTCTTGAATCAATCACCTTATAGAATCATTATAAACTCAATTAAAATCTATCCATCAAAAACCATGAAAAATACCTTTTGTTAGGAAAAATACTTGGGGGGGGGGGGGGGGGGGGGGGGCAGGTGAATCAGTATTTTAAAACTTACTTGACCTTCTTGTTTTCCATTCAGATTTATGTACGTGACTTTAATGAAGAAAACCTGTATATGTACACTATTGTTATGTAGACAACCAATGTATATCCAATTAGATATCTTTTCAATTAATTATTTATCATTTTATCTTGAACTAGTGTATTAGTCCTTCATTAGACATTAATTAAACAGTAAATAAGTGTAGTAAGAATAGAATAAATCAAGACACGTAGTCAACACATATGAGCACCAGGATTTTTAGGTTGAAACCTAATGTGGCAAAAAACCACCGTTGTTGTCGTCTTTGTATTCTTCTTAAAAAATATTCTTTACAATCTTGCACTGGCATAGGCTCATACCAGTACGCAGTGAACCACCTGTAGAAGACTACAAACTTATCTCATTCTCCAGCACCTACTAGAAGGGAGATACAACCCCCTTATCTTCAGTTCCTTATGGATCACTTTTCAGAATGTTTCAAACTGGATCCACTTGATCAACCTATAGGCAACCTTTCATCAAATTTTCATATTGGACCCATTACCATCATCAAGTCACTGAATCAACTAAAATAAATCAATCATCGAATCTCATTGCAACCAATCAAATTAAACCAAAACAGATAATATGAATGCACTGTCAATCATCAAGCCATCATCAATCCATACATTTTTATTGAAACCAACTACTGCCACTGTAAACCCTAATAAAAAATAAGTCAAAATATATATGCTATTGTTCTTAAGCATATCGGCATATATGCATGCTTTCCATGAAACATAACTGCATACTGATGTCAAAACATTGAACCCTGAGACTAAAACATTACACTGTTGAAATCAATCACAGACACATATATCCTTCATCACATATTTATGATCTACTTACAGATATTCATACCAGTTAAATATTTTCATTAGAAAACCATTCAACTTTATCAGAACTATCACATATAGATTATTATGAAGAAGATATAATCAACTGACAAGAACAATCACGACAAGACTGATCAAACATCATTAACTGCACATACTTCAGAAACCCTAGCATATGTACGAGATCCTTACAAAATACATCCACATATGTATGTGTCATTCGCGAAGCATATCTGCGTATATATCTATCCATCTTGAAAAATCGATACACGATTATATAGAGGCAGACTCGCATATGTATGCATCATTTTTGAGACAAACTTGCATGCTGATCTATAATTATTGACTCATTCCTTCGCTGCGCAACATAACTTCAGTCAAACCTAAATCTCGGTAAACTCAATAACAAACATACATTAGCACATTCTTATCACATATCAACCCACAAGAAAATCATGTAGTCATTTCAAATCTACAAGATCTAATCCCACATCTCATTCCTTGTGCAACCTTATTTCAAATCAAACAATTCATCAATTTCCCATTACTTGCACACAAAACACTTTGATATTCATCTCGTTATATAGCTTAGGCCTCATCCAATAGTACAAGTTAATTCCTTAGTAATGCCGATGGTATTCTTAGACAAGATCAAATATCCATTGTCGCGCTCATTATTATGGGCCAATACCATGGTAAAGATCCCTGGTATTTAGGATACCATGGTGCGGAAAATGTACATGATTTTTCTTCTCCATACCCGCGTATATATGTGGATTTGCTTCACAGAACCTGCATGTATTTATCAAAATATTACCTTCATCATTATTCTATCTCTGGACTATTCTTCCTTTGTCCAAACTCTCTGTCACATGTGTACTAGCTTGTAAAATCGTCCTGTTAGCATCATGTTGACAAAATTCATCAAGTAGGTTGTCATCAAGGACAACATGTGTCATAATGCCAACAATCCCCCCCTTTATACTTGATGTTAACCATTGTGGTGTTTAGTTACCAACCATATGTAGATACTTGTAGATATACCAAGTTTCTCTCCAAGCAATCTTTCTCCAAACACCAAGCTACTCTCCCCTTTGAAATTAACGGAAAAGGGATGACCAATGCTGAATGTAGTGCTATTAAGTAATGATCATTGAATGCGAACCATGCTCCCCCTAAGCACATTCTGAATTTTCTAAAGATATACAAAGAAGTAACCACACATGACTTTTCCTATCACTAACTAAGATTGACCAATCTCCCAACATGGTGGGGTTACATATTACATCAAATCCCCAACATGGGATGACATACATAATTGGCTTGAACCCAATAGTCCATTCATGACTAAATATTACAAATATTACATCATAGGTATTTACATGACCTTTACATCAAATAGAAGATATGACATTTATAACCAAGACCAAAGACCTCAATAGTGAGGTAGCAAGACCAAGATAGTCTTCAGTATTATATACCATAAAGGATCTATACTATAAGCATCATACAACAACACCATGAAACTCATAAAAAAATTAAATCAAGAACATGTGCTTCTTCAACAACATAATCAAGAAATCATAATGCCAACATGTACTATAAGAAGCAAGGAAAAAATCTATTGGAAATACTAAGAGGGGGGTGAATCAATATTTATTTTCAATTGTTATTTTTACCAGTTAGATCACTTATAATTAGAACACAAAATGAAAAATAAGAATAAATAATTCTATTAATCAGGAATAATGAGGACTTCAATCCTCTTCTTTACAATAAATTAAGTAAAATATGGTGTAGGGATCCAACCCTAGACAAAGACACCAATCTCCAATCCACCAAGCTTCGACATGTACTTTTCCAAGCACCAACTTGGACTTCACGAGGCTTCAACCTCTAGGGATCAAACCCTATCTTCCCAAGGCTCCAACCTTGTCTTTTTGAGGCACTGACCTCTAGGGATACAACCCTGTCACTGGTATAGGCTCCAACCCGATCTTCTTGAGGACTCTTATCCTCTAGGGATCCAACGCATAACTTCAATTTGTCAAGATAATTTTAATGATTCTTCACAGCTCCCAATTTCTTCTGCAACAATCCCTGACAATATCTTCACCTTTAGCACTGCCCTTAAATGATCTCCAAGGCACTTAGCTCATAAATGACAACTTTGTCTTCTCAGAAGGTGTCACCACTGCTCTTCATCTCACCTAAACAATTTCTCCAAGGTCACATCATGAGGGTCTTCAACAATGCATCATGATTTCCAAGGATTCCTTCAAAATGTCTTCATGAAATCTTCAACGTGTCTTTAATATTCTACCCCAAGAACTCTCCAAGAGTTCCAAATAATCCACTTCTCAAGTCTTCTTTAGGGTCTCCAATTTCTTGCTCAAGAATGTTATCAAGTTCACTTAAACCAACCCCACAATGTCAAAAAAGAATGTTCCAACCAATTCAACAAGTATCTGCCAAGGTTTCTCCTTTAAATGTCTCTTCAATTCAAGGAATGCATCCCCGTAATGAATCACCATAGATAGGACCGAGTTACTAATATTTTTCAACAAGACAGAGTTAATATTCTCTAACAAGAGAAAAAATCTGAACTTGTTTAAATGACTGCTCTTTAGGGCACACTTGTTAGCCTCCTATCAATGGTGCACGTCCACTTTAAGCCTCTGTAATGTGAGATGAGTTATAGGTCTGAGCCACTAAAGATACAAGTGTTCCTACCACATGTTTGTTGTCTCATTGAACTGTAATATCACTGGTCTATCTGAATCTTTAAGCTTGCTGGAGCCAAGTTATTGTAGCTTGCAATCACAGGTGGAGCTTCTTGTGTAAGGTTCCAGGAATATGAGATGAGATGTTATCTGAGTTACATCATCATTTTCACAAAAATATGATTTTATACAAGGAAATCCAAGTATAACAAGTCTGAGTTGTGATTGAGGTGAGGTCTTCGACCTTGAGCCTCCATGTACTATTATCTAAGACTAGAATTTGTCCCTCCTATCACAAGTTTGAGATGTATAGGACTGTTCTAAGTTTCTTATAGGCCATTGTCACAAATCCAAGCTCTAAAAGGATACAAAAAATTGCCCAAAATAGTATTTTAGTGTTCTCCTCAACTTCTCTTCCTTTTATGCTTCCTATTTTGAAATGTTCACCAAACTTCATGGTCAAAGTGAGGAGTTTGGACTCCTATTTATAAAAGTTTTGATTTACAATGAAAATACATGTCTTTTTGGAGGAGAGGTCGACTTCACAAGTAGGCTCGTGTTGGCTAGCAGATAAAATACATTATTCCAACTTGTAAATTCATTTTCTCTTAGCCTATGAGGAGTTAGAGGGCATGTAATTACTCGTTGGAAAGGGAAAGTTGTCCACTATAATTTCATGTCAATTTCATTTTTCATTGAGGCTATTTTCCTACCAATAAAATTTAATTTTTGAACTATCATCATTATTTTATCATGGCAGCCTTTAGGATTTTCCTTTATGTTTTAGACAATGTTTACGGCTTCGATGTCTTGTTAAGGAAACTTCCATGCCATTATTATCTTCATCGAGGACAAGGGCTAGGGTTCTTCACATGTGTTCTTCATTTATAAGGATTTGGGCATCTTCAAAGGCATCATGGGCATCTGGGGATTGTCATCATATAGATAGGGATATAAATGTATTTAGGGAATTTGGTATATTCATCATCTTCATGCTTAGGGTTTTCTCCTAAGGTTTGCATGAGGTTGGGGAAACATCACAAAAGGGTTATTCATGTATCACAATAATATTTTCCACCTCCAATAATTCCATATTTACCTTAATGACAACTTTGACCAAACATCTCCTTGTTTGTCATTGATGGAAATATTCTTGCTCTTTCAACAATTTCTCCCCATTTGACATCAATGGAAAATGGGGTGCCCAAGTACTCCCCCTATCAAGAGGCTTCTTAACATGCTACTTCATTGTATTTTATTCATCAATGATATTTCTTCATGATAGATATGTTGCTCCCCCTATTATGGTGCTCTTTTTAATGAACTTTCTCCCATTAAGCCTTTGCATGCCTTCATGGAAATGGATGAGGTAAATGATTAACCAACTCCCCCCGCCTACATAAATTCCTCTAGCTCTTGTTTTTGCTCAATATAAGAAATATTTCTTCCTTGTGATCAAGTGGAAGACATCTTCATGATATCATGATTTTATTAAGTGGAGTTACTCCCGAGAGATTATCTATCAAGAGATGATTGTCCATGTGTGACTCATGAAGGGTTTCATAGGGATATTCATAGATAGATTATGCAAGAATAGTCAAGAATCAAAAGATCACCCTAACAGTATGCATGGTCTCCTTTTTGGAAAAAATTCATTAAAACCTTGGAATATCATATCTTCCAAAGATGCATTCATCTAATCAACAACATGTGTTCTTAGCTTGAGTGTTCAAGAGACTTGCAGATCCAATTTGATTCCTTCTCCATACTTGTGTAGATTTGTTTTCTTACTTGGTAGACATGTTTTTAGCTTGTTTAGGGACCCAAGTAAAGTTATAATCATGAGACATATATCCAATGTTATGACAATTGAAGCATTCCATCTTGTTCATGAATGAGGAATCATGACTTCTTCTTGCATAGTTTCTTCTAGGGCATTGATGTGGACCATTATATTTGTCCTTGTGGTATGCCCTACAATCCTTTTCCACATGCCCAAAATTTGTACAAGAATAGCAGTAACCAAAAAATATACTTTGGTACCTAGAGGATGGATATTTCCTTGATGTACCTCCAAAGCCATTTTATCTTGGGATTATTTGATCAAATTTATTGCCTCTTACATTCTTGACATCATAAGCATATCTTCTTGGAGTAGGGTTTCTTGCAATGTCATCTTGACTCTCCCCCTTGCTTTTTTTGGAACTGGGGCCATCAATATTTCTTCCATGCTTCCCCACATCCTTGGTTTTTGAAGCATTAGGGTTTACATCATTTCTATTTGAGGGTTCACCTGCAAAAACAAGAAATGATTTATCGAGAGGGGATCTTTTATGACTTAGGATGTCGTCTAGGGTTTGAGATCTCTTTAGATTATTATTTAGAATGTCAAATTCTTTCCTTAGGAGATAAATTTCTTCTTTCATCATCTTGCATTCTTCATCCTTCTTTTCTAGATGGTTCTCCATTTCTTCCTTCATTCTCGTTGCTTCACATGATTGGGCCTTAAGTGAGGTGATTTCTGATGTTAATTTGGTGATGTCTTCATCCTTTTATTCTATTTGGCATATTATGGAATTTCTTTCCTTTTTTGCTTCATCGACTTGCCCTTATAAGAGTGCCAAAGCTTCCATCACCTTTTCATCTTATTGTGCTTGTTTCTTTGCTTCCTTTAGTTGAGATTTAAGGGAGGAGACCTCTTCCCTATATTGACAAATTTTTCTTTCAAATTTGTTCAAGTATTCATGTCTTTGTATTTTCTTTATCTAACTTATTTGTCATGGATATGAATTCTTCATGATGCCTTTCCTTGTTTTGATGTAGTTCCTCCTTTAGCTTGGTGAGCTCCTCATCTCTTTCTTGTACTTGCAACTTGAATAAGTCAACTTCCTTCCTTGTCTTGTCAAGGTCATGGTCACCATCTTGTGCTTGATTCTTGAGCTCCTCATTTTCCTTTTTTAATCTTCTTACCTATTGTAGACCAAATGCAAGTTTTTCCTTGAGACCTTCTTCAAGATCTTCTTCATTTTATTCATCTTTTGGGTCCTCCTTGGTCTTGATGTCTTCACTCTTGTTTTCATCTTCCCTTATGGGTTATATATTTCCTTCTTGATTTCCATCATCTTCTTGCTTAGATATCATAGTCAGTGCTCCTTTTGAGTGAAGATCTTGAAGTTTGTCCCACATACCTTTTGTCGATGAACATTTTTCCACTTTGGCCTTTATAGGATCTGGTAGCCCACTCAATATTTCTTTTATCGCTCTTGCTTTATATTCCTTGGATTCTTCTTCCACCGTTCTTTTAATAATCATTAATTCCCAGATTTCAAAATCTTGAGCCATTGAGAAATTATTCATTCTTTCCTTCCATATATCAAAGTTTCCATTGAACAATGCAAATTTCCCAATTTGATTATCTTCTACTTCCATCGTGTAAGAAGAAATACACTTAGAAAGATTGGTGGCTTTCTTCCTTGGCTTTGCCATTTGTGTTGTAAGCACCTACCTTAAAGTTTTTAGTCTTTGAGTGAAGGAATTGACTCTCATACCAATTGCTGGAAATACTAGGCGGGGGGGTGAATCAATATTTATTTTCAATTATTATTTTTACCAATTAGAATATGTCACTATCTTTAACTGATAAAAAGGACTATTCTACTAACAAAATTATATTGAAGATCATGGATGTCGATTCAAAATCCAAAACATCTTCTATTTCTACTCTCCTCAGTTGGTAGCCCAACTGTGGAGCTTGGATTCTAGGTTAGCTATATCCAGCTTAGATGGTTTGAGAACTTGTAAAAATAGTAAATCATATTAAAAACCACGCAACTGATTTCATTTTTTTGCTAAGTTGTTTGGGCTTTAAGATGATTCCATATTTAAACTTTGGCTTAAAAAAGGGCCACCCAAAATTTAAATTTGAGAAATATGGGTGCCACTCATAGATCATGGATGTCGATTCAAAATCCAAAACGTCTTCTATTTCTATTCTACTTAGTTGGTAGCCCAATTGTGGAGCTTGGATTCTAGGTCGGCTATATCCAGCTTAGATGGTTTGAGAACTTGTAAAAACAATAAATCATATTAAAAACCACACAGCTGATTTCGTTTTTTTGTTAAGTTGTTTGGGCTTTAAGATGATTCCATATTAAAATTTGGCTTAAGAAAGGGCCACCCAAAAGTTAAATTTGAGAAATATGGGTGTCTAGGTTGTGCCACTCATAAGCATCTAAGTTGTCCAAATCACCCTAGGACAGCAACAGATTGGACCACAACAACCTTTAACATAACTGGATTTTTGCCCAACAAAAAAAGAGTTCTTCGTAGTATCAAGTCAAAGTCAAAGTCAAAGAAAGAGTTATTCATAGTATCCATGTCAAGGTAATTCCTTCCTCCTGTCATTCTCATGGTGTATCATTCTCATGCTTTATTCACATAGTAAATCAATTTAGCATAATTTCCTAGATCAATTTAGCATCAATGTTATTTGGAAAGTTTTCTATGCTTTATTTGGGTTGTAAACAAGGTTATTTTGTGTTTCTGGTTATTGATGTAAAGTAGACTTCACGTCACAAAATGCCTTGACATACACCCCATAAAAAAATATTCCAAGTCCCTTGAACTTAATAAAAAACTAACACTAACACTACTATCAAAACAAAATAATGCAAAAGCAATACATTTATGCATTAATAACCCAAAAAAAAAATATTAAAAAACACAATAACTAGAAATAATGCATTTACATAGCAAATAACCTTGTTTACCACAAAAAAAAAACATAGAACACTTTCTCAATAACACTGATACTAAAATGATTTACTAAATTATGAAAATTGATTCTCTGAAGAATGCATGAGAATGATACAATATGAGAATGGCTCGAGGAAGGAATTACTTTGACTTGGAATATACTATGAAGAATTTTCTCTTTGGTGGAGGATATATCACATTGGAGAACGTCCAAAATCTCGCTTTCCAATATTTCAAACAGCTTTGAGGTAAGAGCTGTAGAATGCTTGAGAGTGATTATTCTTATCAAAAGTTGATCCGAACCACCTGGCATGTCTATTCTCAATGCTGGGAAACTCGACAATTGCTAATCAATTGAGTCAGCTCACGCCATGTGTCTGCTTCCCTTATCCATTTTATTGATATCTCAAGCCCAACCACCCTTGCATGGTGGGTTTAGAAAATTTCAATGGAAGTCGAGCAGTTGGGATAACCATTTGTTTCTGTGAGAGAAAAAACACATACTATTAAACTGAAATTTGTGGATGGATTATCTGAAATTGAAATATAGTTACTTAGCCTTTTCTAAGTAAGAAAAAACGCCGTTACCTCAATGGGATGAAGGTCTGCAAACAGGAAATACATTTGTATTTCTCTTAGAAGATGTAACGTACCTCTTGAGGATACCCAGGAAATTAGCCCCTAGGCTCCATTAATTTAAAATTTTCTTCATTTACAGATAAGTTTTAGTGGCCATCACAAATGTAGTTAACTAATCATTACAGATACAATGACTATCCTGGAAACTATACACATAACATGTACAATGTCAATGTAATGAGCCTACCTCATCAACACCATATTACAGTACTCTTTTGATCAGCCCTTAGGCTTAAGCTTCAAATTGGAGAAAGGGTTAAATCATAGCATGTGGTTATGAAAACTTTTGATAACCCTATGCTAGCATAATTAGACTAATGTTTGAGTCTGCTATAACTAACAAGGCTAGGAATCATGATCAAAATCCTAAGAGCCATATGCAACATAGCACACCATCAATTATTTATGTAGCATGAAAGAGTAGCTAAATGAGCTTCATTATGCATGGCATAGAAAATTGTGAATAATCGATAATACTATTAAAAGAATTCCTCCATAACTATTCCACATGCATGGATATTTGCCAATGTATCACATAACACTACAACATACTATCTTCCTTTATTAAATGTAATGATGATCATATCTACCTTGACATGCATATGTGATCACACGAGAGTCACATGCATAAGAAATCCATCATTCCCATACGAGAGGTAATTTAACCACCCATATGTCTGAGCTGTATGATTTAACATCATTATAAGTAAGGATTATTACAAACCATATACCACGCAAGTGAATTTGACCAGAATGGAGGAGAAGACCAGTAAATATACTCATATATAACCATTTCATGTAAATCATTCCTTCATTCTCATGGCGGAGAAACTTAAGAAAATATTTTCATAGACAAATTGAAACTATAACAGAGAGAGTGAGAAATCAACATACAAAACATCCATGCAAGAGTATCCAACTAGGATAGAAGAAGAACATCACTTGGAGAGCGGAGCCCCACCAACCAACCATGAATCACCTCTGATCCCCCCCTGAGGCGAGGTTCTTGCTATGGATCAACTGCCTCCAATTGATCTATGCAATGGGTATTTAATAACCTCTTTCATGATATAGTTTCCTTTAGCGGCATCTCACTTTTAGGTGGATGTTTCATCCAATTTCCTAGGCTTTTCTCAGAAAAGCTCACCTTTATCTCCCATGAGGCTTTTCTTCATAAAAGCTTTCCTTTATATCCCACAAAGCTTTTATGTGTTTTTTTTCTTGATGGATATTTATCTCTAATCCATCCGATGGATATTTATCTCCAACCCACCCATGCTTATCTAGAATAACATCTAGAAGCTTTATCATTAAATATTTATCCTATCCCATTCCTCAATGGGATTTGGCAAGAATCTCATCTCATGGTGCCTTGCTTTTCCAAGTGATCAATTGATTAATTATTTAATAATGTATTTGACTTTCATTTTACACATCACACCTAGCTTTACTCAGCTTTGGTTACAATAGTTTGACACACAAGGGAGGGGTGTTACATACTCCCCCTTGAAACTTTACACTATCCTTGGTGTATTATTACATCCTCGTTCACAGGTAGATGTCTCTGAATCCACAGGCTTCTATGGCTTGCCATCTCTCAAATATCGATATATATATATATAATTATAATATATATATATATATATATATATATATATATATATATATATATAATATTATATACATAATTATATATTCATTTACAAGGAGTGCTCCCAGTGCATCTCCTTCCATTGCCACTTGTAGCATTGGTTTCAACAATTTTATAAGAAATTTTTTAGATGCAAAATTCAAATTTTTTTACATAATCAATATCATAATTTTATATGCAATACTAATAAAGTAGCTATGGTTTATATTTCCCATTATTCATTTTATTTGAAGAATGCATGTTCTCCCCTACATTCTTCCAATCCTTTGTGTTCTTGTTGAACACTTTCTTCTTGCAATTTCTCTCCATACAACAAGTCAATTAGCATATTTTCCACATCAATACGCATAAAACATCATAACAGGTTAGCTCCCATGTAACCATCATAACCATATGTATCCCAAACTGCAAATAAACCATTTTTACTCATCCTTGAACCACTTCTTAATTTCCTTCTTCTGTGCAACCTTAAGGTTGGTTTCCCTGCCAGACACCCACCCAGTGTCTTCATGCATACCTTCACATAGTGTGTGTTACACACATAGTTATACAAATCATATTTTAATCATGCAATACATGTCCTACTGGTACCATATGTATGGTTTGTACATAGTACAATTTGTACCACTCCACATCATACCATGTCCATAGTATCACCTGCATGACATACACTTTATCCACGTGTTCCAACCATGTTAGCGTCATGCCAAACATTCCTTCATCTATTTTTGGTAAGTAGAACGAACTATTCTCGGTCTATAAGGATGTTCATGAACATGTACCATTTCTATAACCAAAGAAAGTTTTAAGTCATACCATTCAAATAATCATTTTCCCATGTCATTTGGTTGCAACAATATTAGGATAATATTATAAAAGTTATCATGCACACTACAACTCAATCATCTGGCACATGTATAAGATTTAACAACAATGAAATATATCTTCTTCTTAATCATAACGCAGACCATTAACTATAATACTTAGTCTATCATAGATACTTGAAATCTCATGCCCATCAGAATAAATTTGGTTGGTTCTTAGTGATCATTCCATACTTAAATAATCATGTCATAGGATTTCCTTCTTCCAACACCTTGTTGGTTATGATAAGTTTCATGTAGGTCTAAACATTATGGTTAAACAATATGCATTTGCATACAACTCCCATATAGGAGTTATAAGTGAAAACTTATACTACTCTCCACTTCATATCCTTAAGACCAGGGAATTGGTTATTTTATCTTACTTGATGCATGTCTTATGCTAACATTAGATTTTTAGGTATTTATGTAAAATATTTTTGCTTTACCCAGTTTCTTCTTACTAACTCAGAGGCATTTTCTGAAGAAACATAAATACTTGCTTCTAGATTTCCATTATGTATGTACACTGGGTGTACTTTTGGTGTCAATTCCTTGTCCTTCCTATCAACCACTTATTACTTGCTGAACTAATTAGTTTTGATCTTGTTTCATTATAGTTTTCTAGGGAGTATCTCTTCCCCTTACAACTACCCAACAACTTATATGTTTATCATTGGTGAAATGCTTTGCTCATATATTCATTTAATGATTGTTAAGATATCATAGTTTAATCTTTAACTTCTTATCCAAAACCAATTACACCCCAGATTCTCCCACATACAGGGTAACTTCCTTCTTTTTTTACCATAGTTTAAATTGTGCTTCTTTCATGCACGAAGGCATGTTCATGCGGCTCATTACATCCCACAATGAGTCCTATATGTAAGTCACACATGTAAGTGTACCACTCAAGAAGTCGTATTCTTCTCCCATATGCATTACTTGTTATCGGTCTTTAACATTGTATTAATTTGATGATCATTATTTCTCATGATTATCAATTATTTATCTATCCTACTATTCAGTTTTGCAAGCATCATTTTTCAAGGCTTAATTTTTTGACAACTTATAAAGATTTTAAGTTCCTCGTCTAGGAGGGGACACAATAACACAACTCATGGTATCTCTCCACTTAGCATTGTTTATTTCTATGCAACATACCAGAGCAATTTCTGGTAACCATATATGCTCCCCCTGAGCAATAATTTTATCATTAATCTATAAATCAAGCTTATTGCTTATAGGTCTATATGATAGCAGCAAATAAATCCACAATATTTAGGTTCACATTACATATGACCTCTTTAGAGACTCTTCAATGTCTCAATCATCACTACTTTTGAATTAAAGCAGCTATGACATTCTAAATCCACAAACCATAGCCATCACACTATTAGAATTCCTTATTCAATATTTTCTTAATACCATAATCATGCTTATTTGCAACAATGTCTATCATGGTATATAGTTTTGTGTGCTTTCAAACATGCAATAATAACTTAGTTTTGAAAACTTCCACACACATAATCAGATTTTGCCACTCCACATCATTTGATAATAAACTAACTGAGGTTCAGCCTTTTCAAGCTAACCAACACGTTAACTTGTAGTTGTCTTTTGGTATTATTAAAAATTAATTTTTGATTAGGAAGATAAACATGGAACTTCCTAATAGAATCTAAAACTAAGAAATTTTAGCACCATCCCCAAAATTTAAAACCATAAAGCATGTAATCTTGTGAATGTGGTTTATTCCACATTGTTTTTCTCTATGTGGATAATAGTCAAATAATTGTAACTTAGAATTCATTTCATGTATATATTTCTTTGTCTCTATCATAGCCTAAGCCTATAACATCAATATATCACATTGATTTCATTACCGCAGGCATTCGTCACTGCAAAAATAACCAGGTTGATTGAGAGGTTATAAACAAGGAAATCCGCTTTTATAGATTATGTGCCACAAGTACTATCGTCTTGGCTCGCAAAAGGAGGATTATGCCAATTCGAGTAAGAAAGATGTTGGACAATCTGAAGAGGTATTTATAATTTTATACTGATACTTCAAAACCTGGTAACATAAGGCTAGATTTATACATGCCTTTTACCCTTTCAAACACGAACATAAATCTATCTCTCTGTATTTTCTCGTATGCCTCAGACCTCCCAAAAAATAAAACAAGTGCATCTTGGTCATAAACAACAATTTCATATGAAAAACAGAACACTTCCAAGTAATTATCCACATCTTAAGGCCTAAATGTTGGGGAGCCATGATGTTCTACGAAGAGGGGCATTGATCCATCCTCAAGTTAGATTCAATTCAATGCAACATTGACTTTAGAGATTAAATAAACACAATTGGTGAATTTGATCCAGGTGGATGTTGGTGGCCACCCACCTATCCCATTTGGACCCCCACAACTGTCTCTTTCAGCTTTTTCAGTTTCCTAAATTGTAGCACAATTTACTATTTTTAGCAATTTTTCAGGTCCTGAACTTC
>APFE031716229.1:74431-86753 GCA_000404065.3 Pinus taeda
TTTCAAATAGATTGTCTTCTATTTTAATAGAAGAGGGAGACACAACCTTAGGGGATTTGGACACTTTCTTCTTTGACCTTGCCATTCTTAACTATTTTTAAAATCCCTAACTGTGTTTTTAAAATGACTCACTGTTTCTTCAACAACAACTCAAAAACTTGAGAAATACCTGAACACCTTTGGCTGAAACTTCACACAGCTGGAGAAGCTTTATTGCTGCTGCAACAAGGGTCTTTCCTTCAACTTCTTTGACACTACAAAGAGCATGAACCTGCTCTGTCACCATTAAAGAGCCTGGACTAGCTCTAATACCACTGTTGGGTATTTTTGCAATGGGAAAATACCAAAACCAAACAAACAAACAAACAAACACCACAGAGCCAATGCTCTGTTTCATTTCTTCCAGGACCTTTGCACACGGAAGCTATTAAAACAAATATACTCATAACAGTCCATTACACAGCCATAAAAACATTCCTATTGCTTAAAATATATGCCTGATACACATTCATCCTCTTTGCTGAAAGGGATTTACCAAAAACAACATTCACCAACAAAAAAAAAATTACTCTGTCTCCTCCTGAGATTTTACACTACTGTGTGTAAAAATCTCATTTGCCTTTACTTCTGTAAAAACAGACTTTTACATTTACCATTGTAGAAATAAAAATCAACACACTGCTATGTGGAAATTACGCATTCACCAAAAACTTACATTACCCTTTTCACTGCTGTGTGAAACAATTCATCGTTTTCAATGATACATGCTTCCCCTGGTTTTCTTCATTCACCTCTTCACTTCATCGCTCCTGCACTGCTGCGCATTTCCATTTCACCATTACAAAATTGACCGACAACAATATGTTTTTACTTGTTCTATTAAAAACAAACTTAAGGCCGTAAAAATTAAAAAAACAATAAAATTAAAACTATATGACATAGCCCATGCCATTATTTAATTTTTGCCCATACTTGCCGTAAACAAAAATTTAATAATCCACCTACCCATATGACAGTTCTTTTAATAAAGGTATGGTCAAAATAAAACTTATTTTTACTCCATGCTAAGCCTTTAATGTTGGCCGTATGTAGGTTTAGATGCCCGTCGACTGTTGATTTGCCCTCCTGGAATCCAACGGCTGAGGTGAATATCGGAAGCCCTTTTTAACCGAGCTTTACTTCACAATGCAACTTTGAACAATCGACGGTGGATAATGCAGGAGCAGATCGGACGAAGGACGGAGATATCGGAAGGCCTTTTTAGTCGACATTTACCTTCTGATAAATGTCAGAGGGTGATGTCACGCCTCATCCACGCGTCAACTCCAAATTGTATTGGAGCTCTTGTGTACGAAAACCACTTCATGCCAAAAGCGGTGCGATAAAGTTACCCGTGGTTTGTGGTTTTGCAACTGTGGTTTCAGGGAATATTAAATGCTGGCCGGTTCAACTGTTCCGACCGTTGAAATTACAATTTCAACATTTTATGACTGCTTTTTCCTCTGTACGTTATAGAGGAAATTCTTGTCCACACCCACTTACAGTGTAGTGATCAATCATGATCGGAGAGGGTAAGGAGGACAATGGGTTTTGAAATTTTTGTGCTTTAAAGGGGCTTTTTCTCTATCCTTGTGCTTTTAAAGCATTTCTAAAGTCAATCTATCAATCGATATAAGGATCCTGATTCAATGTTTTCATAATAGGGACTGTACAGTATTGTTTGGCTTGTTGCCCACTCACACACTTTTAACTTGTGATAAAGAAAACACGAAAGGCATCATTTCAAAGGGGAACAAAATTCGTTATTTCCTTCCTCCTTTAATTGGGTATGCAATGTTTCTTTACCCATAAAACATGGGCCTAGAAACACACAAACCTGCGAGCATTCTGAAAACTTCTAATTTCAAAAGAAATCACTACTTTCTCGACAACGCATGAGGATAAAAATAAGCATACCATAAATTTTGTGGTGAAATATAACGATTTATGGCTCGCTTAATCCAGATAAAAGCGATGATGAGGATAATCATCATCTCAACCTATCACCTTCCACCCAGCAGATAAGTACTTTTAGTCAACCAAGGAACAATGCACTATGGATTTTCTGTGACCCCTCATGGAAATATTATTGTTGGCTTTGTGGCCAACTTGCATAGCTACAAATTGTGTTAAGGCACCCGAAAGGATTTGTTTCAAAAAGAATAAACAACAACAGTTGGGGTTCTGGCGTTGTTGCTTAAACATCATCCATAAAACATGGGTCTACAGTCAACCCCATTGGCATACATCCAATCCTGCCTTTATCGAACCGAAAAACAATAGCCCCCTTTTTTTCCAGAAATACATGGGGAATAAACATTCCACCGAGGAGGATGGCCAACACATCTAGCACCACGCCACAAGGAAGGAGTACCATATGTCGAGTTGCACGCCTACTCTCCTCCACCAACACCTGAAGAATGAAAGCAATATGACCCATTCATCCAGCGAGCAGTTCCTTGACAATCACACGTCTTTCTGTTGATTTCAACTCTTAATTCTCACATAAGCTCCTCTCCTCTTCGGTCGAGGAGTTTCTTAACCGTCCAATGCTACATACTGAATCGATTTGTATACCAAATCGTAAATGCAATGAATAGCATTTGTACCTCCTATTCTAAGAGTCGAACAACATGACCAAATTCCCGATCTAAATTGTCTGAATGCAGCCCTATTGGCATCAACATTGCGAGCAACAACATCTATGAACACACAACGTGAGGGGAAAACAACCCACTAACCCCTGGCAACTATTTCACTATTTCACATGAGTGTATAATCTTAGATCGACTATGATGAAGTCAATGTCTGTTTAAATATTCACAACATTTACTTAACTAGATTTCATAAACAACCCCAATTGTTTGGTGGACTTCCATCATCAGCCTTTCCGTAGTAATTTCCCAATCATTGCATGGCTATTAATGCATGTACCCAATGTCGATTTCACTGTTTTCGGCAATTAAATGATAGCTTTCCCAACTTTTAACTAATTCCAACACAACTTAATCCTTGATCTCAAGTCTCATACTATGACCCTTCTCAACAGATCTGCACACCCCATATCGTTGGTGGTACGGACTACAAAAATCTCAAACTATGCAATGTAGTCAAACCCGAGACAATTACCAACACATGAGGCATCAGGTCTTGAGGGAAGAGCTCGGTATGAAGACTCATATGTTTTTTTCCTGTAATAATTCAATCAATCGGATTTTGAAACTAAGAGTCACTACTTCGCAAAAGATTGGTTCTCCATTGATGGAAACTCCCCATATCCAATACTCATGCACACTCGACACAATATATTTACACTAACTGTTTTTTTAAGATTAATACTCAAGACAGGCTCGTTAACAACTTACTAAAAGTCAAGATGATACACGCACGAGGAAAGGTTTCACCCAATCGTTTAACATAAGTACCAAATCTGTTCATCTCTATAAAACGTATGGGGGAAATACCGTATCCGCTAAATCGGATTAGGTAATGAATAAACCAAACCCTCACCATCTATGGGAGAGAAGAGACCGCAGTTGTATCTATGGTGGTATACTCCTTGCCTGAGGGAAAACAATTCATTTCTGAAAACGCAGCTGAATCCTTAATGAATGGCTTGTTGGTCAATTGAGTACTTTGTCTTGAATCCACTGCCTTCATTAAAACCCTTCCTTCTTGGCAAGTTTAGGATTGATTATTAATTGTTACAGTATTCGTGACCGATCATTTTAAGATTTAACGTTAAGTTTAAGGAATTCCACTTCCCCTTGTGTGTCAGTAATCACTACGATTTCGACCCTTCATGGCTTTCGAGTTATTTTTCTTTTCTGGTAATTTTTTTTAATAAGCAAACCCTTTATATAATTAATTATCTGATAGATTTAAAGCAATTTAAGAGCTCTCACTCTTCATTAAAATATTACTACATTTGCATGGCATCTACATTTACATGACATGGATTCCAGTACGGAGGTGGATTGGTCCATAGGCTTCAGCGTTTGAACCTATGGTTCTGATAAAATTGGTAACGTACCTCCTCAGCCTATCCAAAAGTTTAGCCCCTAGGCTCTATTAATTTAAAATTTTCTTCATTTACAATTAAGTTTTAGTGGCCATCACAATTGTAGTTAATTAATCATTATAGATACATTGATTATCTTGGAAACGATACACATAACATGGACAACATCAAGGTAATGAACCTACCTCATAAGCACCATATTACAATACTCTTTTGATCAACCCTGAGGCTTAATCCTCAACTTGGAGAAAGGGTTAAATCATAGCATGCAGTTATTATTAAAATTGTTGATAACACTGTGCCAACATAATTAGAATAATGTTTGAGTTTGCTATAACTAACAAGGCTAGGAATCATGATCAAAATCCTAATAGCCATATGTAACATAGCACACCATTAATTCTTTATGTAGCATGCAAAAGCAACCAGTTGAATCATACATGGCATAGAAAATTGTGAATCATCAACAATACTATTAAAAGCAATTCTTTATGTAGCATGCAAAAGCAGCTAAACCAGCTGAATCATACATGGCATAGAAAATTGTGAATCATCGACAATACTATTAAAAGCATTCCTCCATAACTGTTCCACATGCGTCAATTTTTGCCAATGTATCACATAACACTAGAGCATACTATCTTCCTTTATCAAATGTAATGATGATCATATCCACCTTGACATGCATATGTGATCACACAAGAGTCACATGAATAAGAAATCCATCATTCCCGTACGAGAGGTAATTTAACCATCCATATGTGTGAACTGTATGATTTAACATCATAATGAGTAAGGATTATCATAAAACATATACCATGCAAGTGAATTCGACCAGAATGGAGGAGAATACCAGTAAATCTACTCATATATAAGAATTTCACATAAATCATTTTGTCATTCTCATGGCGAAGAAACTTAAGTAAATCCTTTTATAGACAAACTGAAACTATAATAGAGAGTGAGAAATCAACATACAAAACATCCAGGCAAGATTATCCAACTAGGATAGAAGAAGAACATCACTTGGAGCGCAGAGCACCACCACCCAACCATGAATCATCTTTGATTTCCCTCAAGTCGAGGTTCTTTCCATGGATCAATTGCCTCAAATTGATCTATGTAATGGGTATTTAATACCCACTTTCATGATATAGTTTCCTTTAGCGGAGTCCCTCTTTTAGGTGGTTTTTCATCCAATTGCCTAGGCCTTTTCGGAAAAGCTTACCTAGTTTACCTTTATCTCCAGCGAGGCTTTTCCTCATAAAAGTTTGTCTTTATCTCCCACAAAGCTTTTATGTTTTTTTTTCTTGATGGATATTTATCTCCAATCTATCTGATGGATATTTCTCTCCAATCCATCGAAGCTTATCTAGATTCACATCTAGAAAAATTATCACAAAAGATTTATCCTATCCCATTCCTCAATAAAGTTTGACAATAATCTTATCTCTTGATATTTCGATTTTCCAAGTGAACAATTTATTAATTATTTAATAATATATTTATTTTTCATTTTACACATCACACCTAACTTTCCTCCATTTAAATTACAATAGTTTGACAGAGAAAAAGTGTTATAGAAAACGGTTTCTATAACTTGTCGTAAATTTCCTATGCTTCTTGGTCCCAGCAATTGCACTATATATAAAGCTTTGATAAGTCTATATGTCTACACTGTAGCTATGTAGAGTCTACACAACTTTCAAAAATCTAATATACGACTAAAGGCCTTTCGGTTAGGGACCACACAATAGATTCTCGTTAGGGCGAAGACATCATCTTTGTACGATGATGTATTGCTGATCTGTTTCAAACTGGATGGAATCTAATCGAATAAAATATAATAGGAATTTGGCAAAATTTTAGGATTGGCCATGTATAAAATTTGAAAAGCTTGGCAAGTCATTTTCAAAGAAATTGGTGATGGTTTAAAAATGGAAAAAATAACCCACGTACGAATATTGATCTCTATTTTTTTCCCTTTTACAAATATTGGCATATCAGTGTTGTTAACTGTATTGTTTCCGAAAAACTAATGAAGATTTTCTGTTTCTGAAAAACTATATTGTTTGTTAAGCAGGCCATTGGCATTCTAGTTTAATCCCGATCGATTCTGGTCTTTCGAGAAGACAAATGTAGACGGTAACAAGACAGAGATCAATCAAAGATTCCATGGGATTATTTGACAAGACTTTACACGCCTTTTAACCTCGTGAGTAGACCCGACATGTACAGAGAAAAGAAAAAGAGATTTTCACACCTATCGACTGCAATAATGGCGCGATGCCCTGCTATGCCAAGCTCACATACAGATGGCTAAATTGAACTGCAAGGGGCAGCGGTGGCACTATTACATAAAAGTTGTTAACGTACACAGAGTTTTTTAAGATTATGTTAAGGTTTTTCGATGGTTTCCTTACATGCAGAATGGTACAATGGTCGAGAATATTTTCATTCAAATCTTCTTCCGAATATTAATCGAGTATTATGGACCCAACGAGCAGAACAATGGATTTGATAGCTTGGATATAAAATTCTGAAATCTATAACCTTTGAGAAGCGGAAGACAGTCAATAACGGAAATCAGAAAGAAGAGGAGTATGTACTAAAGCGATTACTTTTAAAATTAAAATATTTCATAACTAGTTTTAAAATTTAGGGTTTAGAATGTGCGCAGACAGTTAATCACCATTTCCGTGATTTAAAATATAAAAGAGTCTTTAGGTTAAAGTTATAATACACATGATAAAATATTAATTATTAATTAAATTATAGTTAAAATATTTAAGTATTTATAAAGTAATAAATATTTGGGTTTGGAGTATGTTGCGAAATTTTATTTTATTTTGTTTATTTATTTATTTTTTTGTAGAATTGAGGCCTCTGTGATCCATGTTAAATTTATGAGAGATTTTTCAGCGTAAATTACATAAAATTTTCATTTGTCGACGCGTTTCGAACTAATTGGTTCATCATCAGGACAAGTTGAAGAAACAGATCCACGTTGGCATGTTAAATAGTCTCAGCAGAGACTCCAAGAATTTAGTAAGAAAACAGATTAACTATACAAGATTCAAATACATTTGTGCGAGCAGTTAGAAATGGTTTTACTCAGTGTTGGTTTGACAACTGAGTTATGATAGGTTTTCCCATCTTTGATGAAAATAACTATAAATATTGACAGTAAATTGAAATGTAAACTAATAATTCAAAAATATACTTGACTTATTTATTTTATAGATGAATATAAAATAAGCTTATTAAGTAAAGTTTAGTTGATTTATATTATATTCTATATTATGCTAAAATAATTTAAATAATTTAAATATTATTTTTAAATATTTAAAGATATTTTTAAATTTAATTAAATAGTTATAAATAATTTGTTTTTTTTGGTATTTTAGAGGAATCCAATGGCACAACACCTCTGAATTACTAGTAAATGGACGTGAACTACTGGTAAATTTTTTGGAACCTTGGATCTCTCAATTTTCACATGTATTACTAGAAATTTTCTCTGAGGTCTAAATTTGTCCTCCTCTGATATAAATCACAATTGAACCTTGGATTGTGTTCACACATTTCATATTAATTCGATCACTAATTAAACTACTCTTAAACTATAAATAAATAAGTTTATTTAAATATAAAATTATTAAAATAATATACTTAAATTAATTAATATTAATTATTTTAATATATAAATAAATTTGATTTATATTTAATTTTGAGTATATAAATATATGATGATGATGATGGTGGTGGTTAACTTCCACTGAGACCAACCTTTGGTCTATCGGACCTAAAAAAACAAATTATTTAGTTTGATTTAAGATTTTATTCCTATGCTCAAAAAGCTCACTATAATTTTGACATCATAAAAGGCTAGGAAGGTCAGTATTGCGACAAAGATTATGAAACTGAGATCTAATGCGGTTGTATGCGGGGCACTCTAAGAGGAAGTGGTTTTCATCCTCGATGTTGCTATTCTCACAGAGATGGCAGATACTTTCCATCCATGGTGTTTTAGGAACTGCCCAACAAACTGTTTCACTATGGAGCTCATGAGAGTTTGTTCTAATCTTTGCTATATTAATTTGCTTCTTTGAGCTAGTTAAAATAGAGAGATACTTTTGATCTTCTAGGGTAGGGTTGATGACCTTCTTATAATAACTTAATTTTCTTTTAGCCGCTAAATCTTTCTCACACCACATTTTTTCTTTGAACTTATAAGTAACAATATTTTTAATGTTATTAATGTTTTGCAATGCATCATTCTCGTTAATCTCCCAATAGTTTAACCAGGCCCTCGTGTCTTTATACCACCTCTCTTTGAGCCTTAGGTGGTTTTGGCTAGAATTTAAAGCTAGCTTAGGAAGTCTATGATCTCCTATGTATTCATGAGTAGCAAAAAAAGTTAAAAATAATTCAATGTTTTAGAATATTTTATTTTACTAATTATACATGCTACCAAAAATCCCCCTTATTTTTATATTGGTATCTTTTATGATTGATAAATATTTTTACACTTATATTATATTTTATTTAATTTTAATGCAATATTCACATTATATATTTTTATTTTCCCCACAAAACATATATAGATAAAATTATACTTTTTCTTCTATAGTATGGAAATCAATATGTAATAAAAAGGTATAAAAGAAACAATTTGACATGTTTCTGATATTCTATTTTATTTATCCGATTTAAAATAAAAAATTCAAAAATTTCATAATATTATAATAATATGGTTAAAGGTAATAATAAAAATTTTGGAAATTATTATTTATTATTTAATTTATTTTTTATTTAGAAATATATTTCTAAATATTTCTTTACATCACACTATAAATTTTATATAAAGTAAACATATTTTTTAAATAATAAATATTTTTTAATTTTATTTTATCACACTCCAAATATATTAATATTTTATTATAAATAGACAACATTAAAAACATATTTTAGTAAGATATTTTAAATATTAAATATTCTTTTTATTCTTTTTACCATAAATTCCTCCATGAAGTGGATCAGCAAAGAGGAAGGGGTCTTGGGGTGTGAGTGTTACCCCATTGACCTCTATGCAGGATTATTATTCATAAATGGTGAATCTTACCAAATTGACTCATTTGGTCAAGGAAGGAGTATAGGTTTTGCCAATGGTTGGGACTTTGGTTCTATATCTTTGTGATTTTAATTGACATTTTTCATTATGGTACCCAGATGGTTTGACATTTTTCATTATGTTACCTAGTTGGTTTTGAAGGAGTTTGTAATGTAGTCTAGTTGTTGGGAGATTTCTAGATGGTGAAAGCTTGAGGAATGATCTCTTTGGCTCCTATTGTTGTACAATCTCAGCCAAAGATGGGAGACACCCTGCACTCATAGAACAATTGTTGGGAAACAAAAAAATCATGGTCCCATTGCTTTGGGAGGTTATTGGACACTCAACGTATCCTTGATAGAAGACTTAGGGTAGATTCATTTCTCTCCAGAGGTAATTATAATTACCTAGCTCTTTTGGTGTGTACCCAAGTTTTTTGGCTTTCTTTTTCATTTTGTTTTTCTTCTAGTGTGCATTGGATTTTTAGCTTGGGTCTATCTCTCAGAAGCCTCTATCTCCAACTTGTGTTTCTATGTGTATGGCCAATTTTTTTTTGGGGTTGTAGTAGAGGTTATCCTCTTAGTTTATTTGGGACATGTTAATCTACCAAAGGATTGTGAACAATTGTAGTCTTTCCACTAAGTACTTGGCTTCCAAGAGGGGATCTCCATTCTAGGGTTGGGTGGAAGGTTTGGGTTACGAGTGCTACTAGAAAAATCAACCTCAAGGAAGCTTTAGTGAATCATGCAACAAATTTCCCTCTTAGTTTGTGTCTTGAGTTCAACCATAGTACGCCATGAGGCATGTCTAGCAGGTGGACCAAAATGACTCATTAATGAGGTCATTATCACTAGGGAAGGGGGGAACATGGCCAATCGAGCCACAACCAACCTAGTCTATCTTGGGCTAAGGTTTAAGCCCAGGACGTGGCTACTACTTTTCAAACCACGACCTATCTTAGCTCCCAAGATGATATTTAGTGGTTGGAGAGAAAAATGAATAAGGAAAGGCCATATCTCTTTGAATCAAAACTTATTAGAGAAGTATCTAATTGGTTACCAGACCTTGATCACAATGGGGGAAGAAGATCAAAATACATCCATTCGGTCACCTTAGATTGACAACTCAAGAATTTTTTGGGGCAAGCCCTCAAGGAAAAACATGAGGACCATCATGAAATTATTTCATTCCCTAATGGTATACAAAGAAACTAGTGGTGGATGCATGATAGTTTGGGTCATTTATAGGCTAGTATGAATTGTTTGGATGCTTTCTTGGAGCATATGGAGAGGTACATTGAGTGAAAATTACCACAAACAACAGCCCTAGGTTCTAGCTAGGTTAACCATATGCCAATAACTTCTTTTGATGCTTAATGACTAGAGGATGCATACCACTCTTGTTGGCCTACAGGTTTATGGATTCTCTCATGCTTTGGATCTCTTAGTCTTTTTTGGCTAGTATTAAAATCCTAGTGAATTAGTTGTCGATTAATAAATCAGGCTGAGAGAATTTTGAAAAGTTGTAGACAAATGTGTAACTTGTTGGCTTAAAGAAAATCACTCTAATCTACAAAAAATAAATGCTTTTACCATAAACATATATGATTAGAATGAACCACTTTTTAAGCAAACATCTGAAAACATCAAATTTCTTTTTCTTTTTAATTTTAATTTTTTTGATATATGTAATTAAGTTAATGAGATAATATTAGGGGTTTCATCATTTCTCAAGGAAAAAGATTGGCTAACTTTAGTCTTTTTGAAAATGATTTGCCGAAATTTTTATGTTATAAAGTTATTTTACCTTAAAAATCACTAATTTTAATATGTTAAAATAGAAACTATATAAATATTACAAGTTTGAATATTTTATAAAAGCACCAACCAAACATTTAAAATTTGCATATGAAGATTAGTAAAATCACCAATTGTTTCTAAAATTCATATAAATTTATATCTGGAAATCCCCATAAATAAATCACTTTTCTTAGAAGGAATAGAATAAAGTACCTTTTATTAAAAAAATAGAATTTAAAATACGAAAAAAAAATTGCAATTAAAATTATTATAAATTAAAATATTTGTATTTTAAAATCTAAAAATTAATATGATATATTTATATTATTTAATATTAAAAAATAATCTTTAAAAAATATATAAATAGAAAAAGTAAATTAATATTTAAAATTATATACAAATAAATATTAATATTTTTCAAATATTATATAATATTTTGGTCAAAAATTATTTGATTACCCATTTATATTTTTTATTATTTAGAATACCTTTTATCTAAAATTGCGGACGCCTTTCCAATTATTTCCTTATAAATGTAGAACTTTACTTTTTTACATTGGCTTTTTATTTAAAAATGTAGGGAATATAGTAATCGTTTTTTCATTCAAAGTGCTTTGATACTTATTGTTGAAAAAGAATGGTATAATGTTTTTAAATGTTTTGTATATTTTTTTATAATTTAGAATACCTTTTATCTAAAATTGCGGACGCCTTTCCAATCATTTCCTTATAAATGTAGAACTTACTTTTTTACATTTGCTTTTTATTTAAAAATGTAGGGAATATAGTAAACGTTTTTCATTCAAAGTGCTTTGAATACTATTGCTGAAAAAAGAATGGTATATGTTTTTAAATGTTTGTAATATTATTTGTTAAGTTATTTTATGAAATATATTATTATATATATATAATATATAATTATATATATATAATATTTTTAAATATTTGAAAATTGCTAAACTATTTTTTGATTGGTTAAAAAGTTTGATGATACTAATTATTTGTGGTTAGATGTAACATTTTTTGAAAAATAAAATTTAAAATGAATTACTATTGAATTATTTTATTGTTAGTTAGAAAGTTTGATTGGATTAATTATATTTGGTTAGATTTAACATTTAAAAAAAATTGAAATAAAACTTTAGTATATTACACACTGCCTAAATATTCACCATGCATGCATCAAACCAATAACATAAATTTGAGTTTTAGAGAGAGTTTTGTTTGAAAGGAGGTATGGCTTATTAAAGAGATTTTGGTCATTTTAGTTTATTCTTTGGGCTTTGCAACAACGTTTGGCTTTGCAGATCTATTTTTTCATATTTGATAGAAACATTGAGGGGGAGGGGG
>APFE031716229.1:94568-125738 GCA_000404065.3 Pinus taeda
TTATGTAGTTTGTTATATTATTTCATATGGTTTTTAGGGGATTCCTTATGATTTTTGCATTCCCATTATTTTGTGATGTATGTTTTTTTAGTTATATATGTTGATTTTTCTATTTGTAGAGATTGAAAGATGTTGTGTGGTCCTAGATAACTTGTTTATTTGTTACTTTTTCTTTGTGCTATTTGTTTTCAATATTTGGAGTACATAAATATGTCGCTTCAATGGTGAAAATATTTACTGTGCCAAGGGTATCAAGTTTATTGGACCCAATTCATAGGTTGGTATATATTCTGAATCTTTGTAAGTGGTTTTTTTAAGGCTCAAGAGTGTATCAGTCAAAAAATGTTGGGTGTCTATATTAAAAGATTAGAGGTTGTATCATGAAGTTGATTACTTGTCATGTTAATCCCTAGTTTAGTTTGGCAAGTGAAATGCATATTCCGATATGACATTGAAATGAGAGATGAGAAGAAAAATTTATTATGCTTAAGTTTGGCTACCAATTTGGCAAGTAGGACATGTTCATATTAATTGTTAATTGTTACATTATGTTTATCATTGTTTTAGTTGTAGAGACTTAGAATTTGATTGAATACATCGACCGTGAATTGTGGAAAAAATATATATAAGGACATAAGTGTTTCATTATCATTTAATTGTTTCATTGTCTTTATCATTGTTTCACTTGTAGATACAGTCATTGATTGAAAATATACAAGCCCTATTGTTATCACTTAATATAGATGTGTTCAATTGATATAACATTCAAATTGCGTATTCTAATTTGTCATATTTATGTGAGTGTGATGGAGCTCGAGGATGGAAATTATCAATTTTGTATTATTTTGGAAGTATTTCAAATTTTTCTTTGTTCATTTTTTGATATATCATTACTTTTATCTTTTGTATTTTTCTATAAATATTCATAGGTCAAAATATGGAATTTCTAAATTTTAGATTATTGTCTACATGTTTTGGTTTTTGTCGTGTTCTTTGTTACAGATATTAGCATTCATTTTACCTGGTTTCTTGTTTCAAATTTCCAAGTGTGTTGCACATTAATGGTAGGAATTACAGAAAGGATCGGGTTTTTATTTGTATAGTTATTTTAACAATTTTGTAAATTTGATGAGTATCTGTACAACATTTCTACCAAATGTTTGAGATGATTGTGTATTTGTTTTTGACTAAATTGCATAGTTGTTACATAAAGATGATGGAATTTGATAGTCATTGTAAAATTGAATTGTCTCTTATTTTGTTTTTAGAAAAGGAAGATGTAATCAAAATCATAGAACAACCAGATGTGGCTGTGGATGTAACGTTGTCGATTCAAAGGAATTAGTAATGGTTGTTGATTTATTTTATCTGAGGAAAATTTTCAAGTTTTGTGTGTATTTATAAACATGGATGTGCTTCTCCTACTATATGGGAACCTCCTAGAAACCTGATCAAGTGTTTGCTTCATACTGTTTCTAATTTTCCACCAATGGTTCTTTATGATGATATTTTGTTTTTCTTAAATGATATTCATACAATATAATTTTAGAAAATGCATGATGTGCATGAAGAGGTTGTGGATGTAACACTGTTATTTCAAAGGATTTAGTAATAGTTGTTGTTTTCCTTTACCTGATGTTATTTTTTAGGTACTCTGTATTCAGAGACATGGATGTGCTTCTCCTACTATATGGGAGCCTTTTGGGAAATTTCTCAAGTTTTTTCTTAATACTGATAGTAATTTTCCACAAGGGACTCTTTACGTTGATTTTTTTTAATGATATTCAAAAAATCTAGTTTCGAACACGGTATTATGTGTAGGATTGAAGTTTGTAATTATTCTTAAGTATTTTTATACTTAGCCAAATTGTGTGTGTGTGGAAGAGAGTTTGTGTTGCTTGGTCTACATAGACATTGTGAACACATAATATTTTTTTGTGCAACTAGATCTACATTTGTTGCTTCTCACATTATTCTCACTTGTCATGATTACAAGATTTTGATGCATGATATTTATCATGTGCCAATAATTTTTTTGTCATTCAATGGTACTAATATCAAGAATGTTAAAATGGAATGAATTTATAGATAAATGGATGAAATTGTTTTAAAGCTTTGACATTTATTTCCTATATCTCTAAAAAACAATGATGTTAAATGTATTAAGTTTATATTTACTAACTTGCATCATCTGAGGAAAGTCACACACATGAGTGAAAGGTTATTATTGTGCATGGTTAAAATAATTTGTGGATTTCTGAGAGTAAGATAGCGGGTTGCAATTGACGGAATTCAAAGATGGAATAGTCTCATGATGATGAAAAATTTGATGTATGTTGTGTTTCTTGACTCAAGAAATTGATATACCAAGTGCTTTTATAGTTTCCAAGTGAAAATTTCATTTGTGTAGAATAAAGTTTGTTTTCATTGGTCTGCACATGCATTTCCTCCATACATGGACTCTCTTGTAGATATTGATTCCTAGTGAATGCCTTGTGCATGACCCTGGAAATTGTTTTGTTAAGTCTTTTTTGCAAAATTTAATTTGTTTGGAAGAAAAATTGTGTTTCTTGGTGCATACACTCATTGTAACACTTAATATTGATCCATTTTTTCTTTGTTAATATTATTATTGACTATATTACTAAATGCGACTAGTACACATCAATATATCAATTGAAAAGTGGCACTGTTATAAGGAAACCCTTGGTGCCAACATGGAGTTTGAGACTATGTGACCAAGTTGCGAGGCATTAATTTATATTTCATTTAACATAAATTTTGATGTCACATCGCACTACTACATATAAGTACTTACTCCTTTAGAGTAAGACAACATGTTGCAATTGACAAGAAGCCAAATACATCAAATTGTCACGATATGGAAAATTTCATGTCTTGCGGCAATGTTTTGGTTTGTTCCTTGGACTCGTGCCATAAGTCTTCCGCTTCAAAAAATATTACCGAGTCTAATGAAATTACCTAAGAATGCATGAATATTTAGCATAAAAGATTGCAATATCACTTTAGCTAAACTTGTATGTATTTAGATTACATGGAACAAAGAGGTGAAAAACTAAAATATGTTGGAAACAAATATATGTGGTACTAAAGTTTGTGCGCAAGTGCATACACAAAAGGGTAAGTTTTATTGCTCCATAAATGAGAAGCCAAATAGCAAATACTAAATCTGTAATTGTATTAGAAAACATAGTTCAAGTATCTAGATACATTACAGTGTCTAGATACCTCTTTCTTCATAAATAAATTTGGTCATTGTTTGTTAGTTATGATGTTTTCCTACTGCGTACTATTGATTGCTTGTATTCCACTTGACATGATCACAAGATTTCAAGGCACAATATTTATCTCATCCTATTACCTTTTACTATCATTCATTGGTATTGATATAAAGAGTATCAAAATTGAATAAATATTTGAATTTAGCAAACAAGATGGTTTTAAAATTTTGATTTTTATTGCAATGATCTCCTATATGCAGTGACATTAATGTATTAAGATTCTATTTATAAGGTTTCGATGTCTAGTAGAAGTCACATGTGAGAGATTAACAATTGGTAACCATATAGGGAAACAAGGAATTTACAGGTAAGTGACGTTGGTAATGTTAGTAATCCTTGTGTTGTTTATGATACAACAGTTCTCACATGTTCTGTAACTAGATATTGTTGATTTCCTGTAGGTCACTTATCATGATGATAAGATTTTGAAGGATTGATTTCATTTAGCGTTACTAATATAAAGTGTGTTAAAATTGAAAGAATTTATTAATTAATTGGAAGATGGTTTTAAAATCTCAAGGTTTATTGTGATCATCTTGAATAAATGATGGTCTTAGTATATTAAGATTTTATTTATTAGGTCGTGGCATCTAAAAAAGGTCACATGGGAGACTTTTAAGTGTTTTAATACTTTCAAAAATTTCATTTGTGTGGAATAAATTGTGTCCTTTGTTTTGTAGATGCATTTCCTCTACACATTTTTTTCTTGCACATGTTGTCTCTCCTCGAACTCCTTTATTTTGTTCAAATTTTCATTTTCACATAACTCTTTTTGTGTAAAATTATTTATTTGGTGGTTATAAATTCAGACATGTTTCCTCAATGTACTATAGATTTCCTATAGGTCACTTGTCATGATCACAATATTTAATGAATCTCTGAATTAAGTTGACAACACAATTTTAAAACACTTGGGTTTATTGAAATCATATTGTATTAAGTTTATATCTATTAGGTTTCCTTGTAATAGAAGTCACATAGGAGATATTGATGGTAACTATATAGGGGGACAAGGAGTTTATGGATAAGTTTCATTAGAAACATCAACAATCCTTCTTGTGATATTTTTGGTACAAAACATTCATGTAAATTCTGAAAGCTATGTACCAAAACACATAGGAAGTGTTGTTTCTAGATGATTTGAAGCAAAAAAATGTAATTTAAATGTTGCAAGGGTCATTATGTGCCATGAATTTGATTAAACAAAATTAGTGTGTTTGAAAGTTTGTTTCATTTTTGCAAAGTAAATAGACATCACGGGTAAGCATGGATATGTGTTTGGAAAATGGTACAAATTCAAAAAGACACATATTTAGTTGTATTTGTCAAATTTAAATCTCACTGTCTGTTGCACACTATGGATTTTTTGTTTGCTTGTGTATTCAGTTTTTGTGATTTTGATTTTGAAGATGGAAACTATCATTCTTATTTTTTTTTGGAAATTATGATATTTTTCTTTGTTCTTTTTGATATGTGTCATTAGTAACTTGACTTATTTATGCTAATTTAAGTTATTTAGTACTTTTGGAATGTTATTTTTTTTCTCTAAAACATCATGTGTGTGACATTAATAGTGAGACATTTTTATTATATGTGAGTCTAGAAAGTTATTTCCTTTGGGAGTTTAGAGATCAAACACAATTGACAATGTCAATATGAATATCTAGGAAAATAAAGGATTTCACACTAACTAGAAAATAATTGTTTTGGATGGTAAGTGGTTGTTGTATTGATGGAGGAGCTTGCTTGAATGTAATATTGAAAAATAACTTAGTTTTACTTCTAGTAGTTTGTCTAAAAGTTAATATGCAGATGTTTATAAAGCACCTTACAAGTAAAACTACTATTTTCACATTGAATTTTCATTGGTCTCATGATGTTGTTTCAAATATGCAAGTTTGTTGCAAGTTAATAGTGGTAGTACATGTTGATGGTCATAATTAAGCAACTCAACATTAGAGAAATCGTGTCTCAAGATCCCAATTTGTGCCTTTTTCATTTGGTGTATCAATTTTGAATGGTATGTGGGCCCATTTCCAACAAAACAATCGTCAATATGAAATGTCAGATATGTTGAAATGCCACATTATTCTCTAGTCTATCTTGTTATGTTTTAATTTTCTTTCTACTAGTTCTTTTTCAAAATAATTCATGTTTTTGTACTTTCTTTATTTCAACTAATTATTTTTTTTTGCTTCAATTTTCGCTAGGTGCATTTAGGTGAACAATCTAGACAAAAATTACTAAATTGAAGATAGATATAGAAAGCAGAAAGACAACCATGCTTTTGTTTAAAAACATGCTTCAAATTGATCCAAAAGAGTCACATAACATTTGTACATGTATATGGAGTTTCTTTAAGACACTTAATCATGGATGGATGAAATGTTATTACAAAATTGTAAAAGCAACTGTGCAGGAAAGCTTTCAACTGCAACTTAAGTTTTGATAAGCATTTTTTTAATTCATTTTTTATATTTATTTGATCTTTCCACTACTCTTATTTTTTTTTTATCGTTACAAACTTTTAGATTACTAGAATACTCTAGACAATTGATATGTTTTTCCTACCATATAAGCAATTTTTCACCATGAAAAGCTTCTTAGAACAATGCAGTGTTCAGTAGATAACATGCGTTATTACACAAAATATGGTTGCAAAATATTGTTATCTAATGAACACAATTTGTAGTGTACAATAAAGAATGGATATGTTAAGTTAAATTATGCCTTTGCAAGTGATCAATACAAACAAGACATCTTAGAGATTGGAATGGAAAGCAGTAGACTATTCTATACATATTCACCCATGGTTAGATTGATATTATGGCACTTTCTAGATAAATTTATAGTTCCTCCATTTGCAACCATCACTTGACACTCTAGTGATGGATATCGAAAGAAATTCAATTCCTTGGATATCTTACAATGAATAAAATTATGGGTATTGCACAAATTTATTAACACTATTACATTTTCCTTCTTGATATATCCTTCTATCTTGAAAGTTTGAGGAGTGGTAATTCCTACCAATGCATTACAAGATATGGTTGGATTCATTTCTTCTTTTTCTTGTGTTGGTTCTTGCTATATATCCTATTCTTCTGACGTTTCTTATTCCTTTTCTCCCTTCTCTTCATAATCTATGTAAAATAATTTCTTCTCAGCACACTTATGGACTTTAGTGTATTTTCTATCACAACTATAAAAAATCTCTTTCACCCTTTTTTCCTCCAGTTGTTGCAGTGTCAAAATTGTAGGGCGTGGGAGGCTAGGAGTAGTAACACTTCCATTTTTATAATTGTGAGTGGTATACTTGTTGCCATAATTTTTCCTTCAACTTTTCTTTCCACCTTGAATGTCATCTCTAATGAATTAGGCTCCTAAAAGAAAACCTCATGTTGGATGTTATCCCTTAAATGTCCCTATGAAGAAATCATTCCTATACTCCTCAAAAACACAAATTATCATTATATTAAATTTTTGGAAGTCCTCAATGTGCTCTACCATTGAACCCTTTTGTTTGAAATTGATCGATTGGCTAAAGAAGGTGTTGCTCTTTGTATCCTCGTAATGTGTCAACATTTCCTCCGTAAAGATTGACAAAGTGACAAGTGGTTTATGAGAACAAAGCCATCGACACCATACAAACTGGTTGAGTTCTAAATATAAAGGTGCAATGTGTAACTTTTGCGAGTGTTTCACATCATGTAGATCAAAATATTGCTCCATTTGGAGTATCCATGTTACCAGATCCTTGCCATCAAAATTCCTCATATCAATCTTTGGAATGTGGTTGGTCTTTAACCCAAAGTTAGAGTCTCTAAAGTCACGATTAACATTATTTTTGTTCTCATCATGAGTTTCATGGAATACCTTGTCGCCATTAGGAAGCATTTCTTATAGCTTGTCAAACGTTCCTTCAAACCTTCAATGTTGGCTTTTAAACCATTCATGTTGCCTTTATTTTTGATTTTAAACCATGCACATTTCCTTTTATTTCTGATTTTAAACCATCCATGTCCTCTTTTAAGCCATTCATGTCCCCTTTTAAGCCATTCATGTCCCCTTTTAGTTCATGCTTGGTTGCTATTTGTGAGAGCGAAATTGTTGCACTTGGTCCCGTAATTTTGATCTATCACGTTGCAATTCTTCCTCTTCATGCATCATATTACAGCTTTTTGAGGGCTTAATGGGTGTAGAATTATCTTTTTTGGGATGAATTTTAGAACCAAGTACTAATATCTACGCTTCAATATTCCCTTGGAATCACTTCAAACTGATTTTTCAAACAATAGTTATGCAAATTAAAAAACAAATACACACATTTTTCTTGCATTTAGGAGCTTGATTTTAAAACAATTTTATTTCTATAATTTCAGCTATCCAAGGTATAATTTTTCATCCTGTGGTATCCATATCAGTATTCTTTCCAATCCCACATGTCAAACTGATATTGGATTCCTCAAGATAAAGTTATGCCCAATCTCCCGCGATGACCTGCTTATGGACTAGTTCAGTAGATCGAACTTGTATTGAATGCCACGTGTCATTGTTTCAATGTTCGGCCCTCAAAATGATGAAATAAAAATTAAATTATGCATGATTTCTATAATTTTTTATGAAATTCAAATTTGATGCTCGTAGATAAAGTTATGATGCTTTTCCCTAAGTCACCTGTTTGAGACTGAATTCTAGAGCATGCAAAAACCCTAACTTCTTTGAAACATTTGTCAGAAATTATAGTGAAATGATATGTATTTTTTTTACAAAATGTTCACCAATATTTTGGCTCCACATGATTGAAATTTAAGCTTATGAATCACTGTAGAAAATAAATTATAGCGACAATTCCAATATGACCTATTTGAAGCAGTGAAACCCTAAAATCCAAAGCTTTGATATTAAATTTTACGCAACCAAATAAAAAAATAGAAAAAAACATAGATCAACGTCTTGAAAATTAGCCTCTTCAAGGGGGAAGCCTTATTTACATCACATAAATGAATAATTCTTGGATGATTCAAATTACAAGACGTCCTTGGTATATATAGGAGTCTAAGGGGTCATAATATAATTAGAGCCTACAAAACAATAATAATGTAAAGACACAACAATAACAACAGTCGTTTTCTATGGGGCACAAAAATATCAATATTTAGGCTACATGGGCACAACAATAACAATAAGGGGGCTACGCTAACAATAACAATAAGGAGGCTACACTAGTGGTATAGGGACCTTACAATTGTTGTTAACATTCTCTCTCAATCCAACCTCCTCTATTACACTCTTTAGCCTTTTTATAATTGATGAAGAATGTAATCAATACATAGCATCAAACCACATTGTCTAGAACTTGTTAACCTTCTAAAATGATGATTAGCTTAAGTCAAACCTATCCACCAAAAACTGTGATAAAAAAAATAAAAAAATTATATAACCCTGGAAATATCTTGAGTGTGCATGGAATCCGAAAAATTGCCTCTAGAAGGGGTAATGTTGGTTATCCCTTTGGGAAGAATATTATAATGCACCCTAACACACTGAGCACTAATTTTATAATGCAGAGTTTGCACTAGAGACTTGTGCTACTTTGATTTCACCCCAAAAACTTAGTCAACCTGCTCCAATTCTTCTTGAAACTGATTATTTCCTTTTGTAAGAATCTCCCGATCTTGTAGATCCTTTGAAAGCTCATGTGAAGACTTTGAAAATCATGTCCAGGCCACTAAAACTATTCAACTAATCATCATGTCAAATCCTCCAACCTAGTTGAGATCAATTCCAACACAATCAACTCCTCAGCTAACTTCTTGGCAAACACCTTAAGTTGACATACTAGGTTGACAAGACACCATCATAAAGCCTTGTTTTCCAAACACCTATGTGAACCAATAGGATCATGAGGGCTACCACTACTAGGTTGAGATCAATTCCGACACAATGGGACAATCTATCCAACATTCTCTCCTTTTGGTGTTGATTTCAACCTACAACCACAACACTAAACTATTCTCATTCTTCTCTTTTGGCTATCTCACTCCCTCTTTGAAATATGTGGGAAACGAAAGATAATTATGTGTTGACGGTGTTGGGTGCCACCAATATTAGGGGGTCACCTAGGTATGAAATCCCAGCTAGACCCACATATTTTGGAGTAGGAGCTCCATCTGATAATAGGCCAGACCACTATAACTTAAGGATTTTCCTTGGTGGAAATAAACCACATAAGAGAGTACACACTTAATATATGAAGCAAGAAAGTAATTTTACATTGTGAAGGATACAATTTAAATGTATATAAGGTACTTTCATGGATGGGAAGAGAGAAAGTGAGCCTTTAGAACAAAATTAATAGTACTATCCTAATAAAGACACATAGGAGCATAGAAATAATCATTAATTAACCTGCAATGTTATCACCAAAAAATTGATCATCTAGCCTACTTTACTAGATGAATTGAAGTGCACCATGTAAAGCCAATTTTACCATAGTAAAATTTCATTCACTGTGAGAAATTACTTAATAAACCACCTTTATTAAGTAATTTATAGTTATTTACCCATGAAGAATAATTAAATAAAGCACTATTTATTTGATTTTCTTCTAGGAATAATTAATTAAACCATTGTTTTATTATTATTCCTTGTCAAATTTGAACCAATCATGAAAAATAAACAAATAAATCATTATTTATCTTATTTTTCTCTAAGAATAATTAATTAATCACTAATTAATTATTATTCTTTGTTAAGTTTAACTAAATCCCTTCCGAATAATTAAATAAATCCCTATTTTTTATTATTCCTTAACTAGTTCCTTGAGATGATAAATAACTCATTTATTTATTTATTATTTCTAAATAAAAGTTTAAATACTTTTTCCCTCATAAACGAATATAATAAAATATTCCAAGTGGTTATTCCAAGAATGGGATCAATAATACTTTATTATTGCTCATTATTTGAGGATAACTCAATATTTTTTTATAAATAGAAGGGTTTTGCATTCATTATTCTCTTTTGATTATTTTCATTATTGCACTCATTGTTGTAACTCTAATTATTTTCATTGTCGCACACCATATTTTTGCTAGGTTTTCACATTATAGAGGAGAGAGACTCTACAAAAGCTGAAGACGTTTGAGGATAGCCAAGAACTCATCCCCTATAGGGGGACTGATAACATTTATCTGTTCTCTTCACATGTGTTATTATAAAATTATTCTTTACATATCTGGTTTCCATTGGATGATTGGAGTTATTACTCTTTCTTTTGCTATTTAACTATGATTGTGGCATAGATTCAGACTTTGGCAGGTTTTGACTCTATTAGTTGTTGCAGATCTAAAATTTTTAGTAGCCTTTTATATTGTTGAGATTGTTTGTCATCCAAAATCTTAAGTGGGTTCTTTTCGTACATCTTTGAGAAGAAAACACTATAACAAAATTGGCGACTCCACTGGGGAATAATTCTGATTCAAAAACCTGGGTCTCCAATACAAAATTGGTGACTCCATTGGGCTTTTATACGTCATATCCAGAAACTTGGGTGAACTTTGGTTTTCATCTTAGGATTTCTTCTTTTTTCAATTCTCTTAATATTTCCTAGTTTTTTAACCCTAGATCTGATAAATTTCTGACTTCCGCAAGCTTTTTGGTATTTTCCGCAGGTCATAGGAACCAACCGTGACAGAGTCAACAATTTCTTTTGATATTTTTCGATTAGGATTCATGGAATATAAATCGCAGTTTTTAGCCCAAAAAGTATGACCTTGGCTTCAGAATGCACCTTTCAGCCCAAAAAGTGTGATCCATTTAGAGAAACAGGTTAGTACCTACGATTTCTGTGTTTTAGGGTTTTTCTCAGATCGGTTTTTGGGTTTATTAGAGAGATGTCTACTAGGTGTTTGACCTCTGTCTCATCCCGCTTAGGCCTTTATCCACTCTATTTTACTCATCAAAGTCGAATTTAGCTTCTAGTACACCTTTCTAGGAGGAGTTTAGCTGAGTGAGTAGTATGAGTTTTTATAGTGCTTTCAACCACATTTTCCAGATCTGTAATATTTTGTTTCAAATCTATTAAAATAGGTTGTTACCATCCATAGTGTCACATTTCCACTTGTTTGTTCATTTTCCTTAGGGTCCCATCGGTTTCCTTAGGTGTTTCACCCATCTCCCTATCTTTTTGCAGCGATCTCCCTCTCTTGTTTTTTGTTGTTGCTGCACCACTTTCCAGTAGTTCAGTGTCATTTGATCCTAGTCACAATGACATTTAGATCCCTTAACCATTTTAGTGTATTTCCCATGGGTTTAGCCACTAAGAAGTACAGTGTTTGCAAACCCAGTTTGGGTGGGGTTTCATTAATTGTTTTGTTGTTCATTTTCTGTTATTTATTTCAGTTTATTTTCAGCAAGATTTTTTCTTTCTTATAGACATGACCTAGGCTTAATTAATTAATACACTTGCACACACAAGCACACCTTAAGCGAAGGGCACTTGGTTTACACCGCCAAGCCAAGACTTAACATAATAAATTTATCTCCCCGCATCGAGACAAAGATATATTGCTAATCTCCCTTCACCATTTCCATGTTCCATGTGTCCTATCATCATTGTTCCACCAAGGTGTGTGTCACGAACACTATTAGGCCTTCACCCCCAGTTTCTACTTGGGCGTATTACTCCTACCCGTTGAGTTCGAGTTCATAGCCATTTGAGTCCCCATATCGACTCTTCTCTTGGTTCTTCTAATTCTTCATCTGATTTTGAGCCTCCTTCATTACATATCATCACAATGTCTGGACCCACAGCTGGTGCAGGAACCCAACCTGGTGTTGGCTTTGGTTCTATATCGGTGGTCACATCATGCAGAACAGTCTCAAGAACCATTTCGGTAGCTCCCATGCTCCCCTTTATGGCTAGGTTAAGTCTATCGGATCTTAACCAATTGATAAATGACCCCATACACAATGATGCTAGTTGGCCCTCTATGCCGATTAAGCTTCCCTCTGACATCCCCAAGTTTGAGGGTATTGCTGGAGAGGATCCTACCATCCATGCTTGATCCTTCCACATGTGGTGTTTGTCCAACTCCATAATTGATGACTCCATTCGTCTTCGGCTCTTCCAATGCACACTCACTGGAGATGTTGCAAAATGGTATGTAGACCAGCCCTTCACCTTTCATTCCATTTTCACGATGCTTGCTAAAGCGTTCCTTTCATATTTCCAGTTACCTCTCTGCTACAACACTGGTACAGAGCTATTGACCACATTCCGCCAATCCTCTGCCATTCGCCTTTCTGACCATGTTCAAGAGTGGCGTCGAAGGAGGATCACATGTCGTGCCTCACCTTTTGGAGACCATGTCTATCTATATTGGTTTCTTAAGAGCCTTTTATCCCCCATCGACAAAGATGTCGCGTCCCATTTTCCTCAAATCGAGGAAGAAGCTCTCCAGATCTCTTTGATATACGGTTTGATTTATGCACAATCCGGTTATATCTATATCGTCATTCCAGACCTCCCTTGTCCTATAAGTGACAATGCACTGGGGACATCTCATGCCGCCTACGGTATCATTGGATCCCTTTCACATTCTTTGCCATATACTCACCAGCGTTATGGCTACCCGCAGGGGGGCACCAATTCCTCTAATGCTTATGCCTCTCCTACTAGCAACATGTTTCCTAGACCCCAACCGATCTACCAAAATTTTGCTCCTCCTTATGCACAGTCGAGAGCTCCAGCCCCTCAAGCATCAGTGCCACATCCTCTGATGCATCGTTAGCCCCAATAGCCACTTCCCCCTCAGGGAAAAGTGTTTGCGCAACAAAGTGCTACCAATCCCCAAAATTGGAAGAAAAGGAATAAGGGGAACGGTAACAAGGGTAACCAGGGTAACCAACGTAACTAGCTTAGTGAACCCTAGGGGAACCAGCCTAACACCAACAACCAACAACAGGGCAGCCAACCCAAGCAGAACAAGGCTATTCGCATGAATAAGCCTTGTGCATGTTGTGGTGTACATGGCCACTATACACATGAGTGTTCTCTTTTACCCTAAATGTGCCAAATGAGGGAAGCTCAAGAAACTTCTCGAGGTCAACAATCACCTCAGAATCCTGCACCACCTCAACCGGCCGTGCTCACAAACCTTTCCCTCAGCAAGGATTTGTTGCTGCTCAACCTCAGCTAGGTCAAGCAGCCCACCTCCCCCAACCTTCTGGTCCTAGTGACTACTAGATCCTCATGATGGATTCTGACGAGGTCAATACCTCTGATCAACGGCTAGCTCCTCAGCACTCTGTTGTTGCCATGTCAGCCAAGTCATCCAGATCCACCCACCCAGGACCTCCTCCATTTGTGGGTGCCTTTCCTGTGTTCCGACCAGGAACTGTTCCTCCAGGTCTTAACCATCCAGGAGCGATTCCGACCAGACATTACCCTGCATGCCAGATACCTTTATTATTTCCCCCTCCGAGAGTATTTTCTATCCCTATCATAACTTTGCTAGTCCTTCCAAATGTGACTTTGGGGATCTCAGTATGGTACATTGATCATCTAGCAAGCACTCCGCTTGTTCAGCCAAGACCTTATCATGCTTTGACCTCGATACAACTGGTCCCCATGACCCCAGTTATTGCTTCAGATCCATCACAACCTTAACAAGAACCACCTCATGTTGTGAAAGCATCTGGCCATGGGGGAAATATAAAAGGAAAGAATCGAAAGACAAGGCTCCCTAATATTCTCCAGCCCCTAACGCCCTAAAGCTGCCACCTCTGTGTGCTTTGTGTAAAGTTGTTAGGAATGCCACCAATACTTGTCTTGAGCTTCCTCAACTTAAACCTTTGGTTCATGAAGTGTTCCTTAAGTCAAATATTCTAAAAGACCATGTTAACTTACCGGTGCCACCTAAGAAACTCAAAACGCTTCACACAAACCATCCTTGTGCCCTGTGTGATCTTCATGGTCACTTTTTCCATTGTTTCCCTCGTCTGAACAAATTTCAAGATTGCCTCAGGGTGATTCTTGAATATGAGGCCACTCGTAGTGGAGCCTCTACTCCTCTACTTGTGGATTCTGGTACCACCAGTCAACCAGAACAGGGAAACTTTGGCCCTACTATTGTGATCCCTCCCCTCGATGTCGAGATGATGGAGACCACGGGCCCCATTCTTTACCCATTGTCATCCTTGAGTTCCTCGTAGGTAAACCTTTCTGATGTTTCTCTGCATGTTTCTATCGAACCTCCTTCAAAAGAATCCTACGTCTCAACATCAATAGATCCTCCATCTACCAGCATGTCGTCTACTATTCCAGACAATGCGTATGTGAACATTATTTCTCAGGTTGATGCACTAGGTAATGCTGTTGCATCATGTAGTCAATCTTCTTCCCATCTGCCCATCTCCTAGCCTGATGAGGACACCATGGAAGCTATGTCTACCCCTAATTACCCCTACCCTTAATTAATGGGGCATTTCTTTAGAGGATTTTGAAGGCCATTTCATTCCTAATTCTCTTAATGCGCTCTACCTCAAGAAATTTCGCTCATCGCACATTCCTTTGATTTGTGTGTCTTTATTTCTTCCATAAAGTTAGATAGATTGCATCATCCCATCAGTTGTCTTTTGCACCTTTCAAATGGATCCATCATCCACACCATATATTGGTCATGTCGACAATGCAAGTCGCTTCTCCCAGAATCTAGCCTCGGCACCCTGGGCCAGTTTTACCCCCTTGCACTTGTTAGTCCTTTCAAACGGTCTGTGCATTGGATCTGCCACCAATAATCAGGCCAAATATGATGCATTGATAGGTTTGTTAGTCGATTCCCTTTCTCATTGCATCCTTCATCTTCATGTTCATTTAGATTCCTTGCTACTTGTCATGGAATTGAATGGTGTGTATCATGTGCATAACCAAGTCCTATTTAGAAAATATCTACGAGTGAAGCTATTGTTACGTGAATTTAAAACCATTACTTTTATTCATGTTCCTAGAGCCCAAAATCACTATGTAGATACCATTACAAACAACATTCTAGATTGAAATTTATCACATGTATGCCACAGAAGATAACTATAAGAAAAACAAATGGTGAACCATCATCGTCATATAAAATTCATAATCATGTTATGTATCATATAAGTGTTTGGAGCCTTTAGCTCTAAATACATCTAGTACGCTCATAACATCCTGAGGGGCACATAGGCCCTTACATCTCCTTTGGAGGACCTCATGCCAAGTTGGGCTGAGATGCTTGAATCCCTTTTTCGAGCACTTGGAACACAATGGCACTCCACAAACTCCTCCTGATAGGGTATCATTCCCACCTTTGCATACCAGATCAGTATCCCATGCTTGGGGGCATGATGGTTTTCCCCTAGCCATCTTCTGAGTTAAGTCTTGGCCTAGATCCCATTGGATATAGGTATGGGTGATTATCCTCCCATTCCTTGGATAGTTTATCATATTGACCTCTCTGGTGAGCCATATGCACATCGCATATCATAGACATTTGGTACCATATTTTCAAATATTCTACTCCTTTACCACCTAGTCCCCATGTTTGACTTAGTGGGCGAGGATGATTCTAGACCTCCTCTAGTAGTCCATTCTCGTTTTCCTCTTCCCTTAATTATTCACCAGGAACCATAGTTCCAAGAAGCATTAAGGCGATATTTAGACAAGTAATGCCACTTGCCTAAAAGTTGCATATCTCAATTCTAATGGTCAGTTTGTTTGCTACAATCTCCACAACATTTAGGGCCTTCTCCTCCTCTCAAATTGGAGGGAAAACACCCTTTTATAGGAAAACCCACAGTGTTTCTATCACACTTTGTGACCAGATCGTAGCTTCATTTGACGAACCATCAACACCATTGGAAATAACTCATGGAGCTGTATAATGGGTCTTCGTCTGTTTTTGATGATTTGACACTTCACCAGGAAGCCAATTTTCCATGAAAGGTCACTTTGTCGCCTCTCAAAATCGAATTTCTTCATAAAGAGACACTTGTACTTTGAGGTCCACCTCCTCTTTTTACTTGTAGTACCATATGTCGATTTTCGTCATGAGTAACCATCATCTACTCATGTTTTCATGGTCCCCACCTAGCCTCGTCTGTGTGGCAGCATCATCGAGTCACCCTTGCAGTCTTGGAGTCTATTTCATGCCCTATCATATCATGTCACAATATTCCATCCATATTTTCATACCGTTCATCCTGTGTTGGCTAGTTTGGCCTCCATTCATAGTGTCCCCATCCCCTCCAGAGTTGATTCAGTTGCTACCAGGTCAACCATGCACTTTATGCTCTGACAAGGGTAGTCATCTAGTTGTTCCTCAGTCCCATTTCCCCATTATCCTTGGTTTCAGTCCATCAATCACATTACTATTTTCCCTCATGCTTTAGTAGAGGATCCTCATTGCCTCATCTATTGTGGGCCCTATTATGTCGAAATCAACTCATTTATTCCAGAAGAATGGCCTAGAAGGCAGTGTATCTCAGTTCCAACTTCCATTCTTATTCGATGCATTGGATCAAGCAGAGGGTCTCATTATTTCCCTTTGACTTGGTCATTTCATGTTCGTGATCCATACACTTGATGGTCGAGTGATGTAGCAGATTATACTAGTGATTACAGGGTGTGTGTGAGATGTTTCAGACCTCATGAAGGGGTGGCCCTTCAGGTAGCCCCCCACATGCCCGGATGCATACCTATTATGCTACAACTTTAGATGCAGTTCCACAGAGTTGATGAGTTTGGTTCCTACCAATCACAGTGTTCATATCATGCACATCTCCTCCAGATGATCCGTTCAGTTTTGTAGAGCCCTTGCTTGTTCGACAGAGCTTCTGTAGTTGTTTTACCCTCTCTTCCACCTATTTTTTTGAGGGAAGGGGCTTTATATCTCATGTACTAAGATATTTTTGTATTCAGTCTTGGCTCATGTTTTTAACAGGTGCATTATGTATATGGGACACATTGTATTATTTTCTGGCTCTGTTATGCCAGCATGTCACGTACCATTCAGCATGTACTTCATTGCTCAGTTTTATATTTCTGGGCGAAGAATTATTTTGTACTAATTTATCTCGGCGAGTATGGGTATGCCTCCCCCGTCACACCGATACCACGATATAAAAGGAGACTTGCATTAGTCTTGCCCCCTCTATCTCTACCCTCTTTCAAATTCAACTTCATTAATCTCTCTCTCTCTCTCTCTGTGCTTGACTCTCGTGTGTTGTCTAAGTGATTGTGTCTTTACAACGTACTTTAGTCATACGTTTTGCTCCTAACACTCGCATATTGGGGGCCAATCTATTATCACCAAAAAATTGATCATCTAGCCTAACTTACTTGATGGATCGCAGTACACCATGTAAAGCCAATTTTACCATAGTAAAATTGCTTTCACTATGAGAAATTACTTAATAAACCACATTTATCAAGTAATTTATAGTTAAACCTGTGAAGCATAATTAAATAAATCACTATTTATTTGATTTTCTTCTAGGAATAATTAATTATACCATTTTATTATTATTATTCCTTGTCAAATTTGACCCAACCAAGAAAAATAAATAGATAAATCATTATTTATATTATTTTTCTCTAAGAATAATTTATTAATCACTAAATTATTTTATTCTTTGTTATGTTTGACTAAATCCCTTAGGAATAATTAAATAAATCCTTATTTGTTTATTATTCCTTAACTAATTCCTCGAGATGATAAATAAATCATTTATTTATTTATTATCTTCTAAATAAATGTTTAAATACTTTTTCCCTCCTAAACAAATATAATAAAATATTCCAAGTGGTTATTCCAAGAATGGGATCAATAATACTTTATTATTTCTCATTATTCGAGGATAACACAATATTTTGTTATAAATAGAAGGGTTTCCGTTCATTATTCACTCTTGATTATTTTCATTGTTGTAACTCTCATTATTTTCATTATCGCACACCATATTTTTGCCGGGTTTTCACATTATAGAGGAGAGAGACTCTGCACAAGTTGAAGACGTTTGAGGATAGCCAACAATCCATCCCATAGAGAAGGGATGATAACATTTATCTGTTCTCTTCACAGGTGTTATTATAAAATTATTCTTTACATATATGGTTTCCATTGGATGATTGGAGATAGTGCTCTTTCTTTTGCTATTTAACTATGATTGTGGCATAGATCCTAACTTTGGTAGGTTTTGTTTCTATCAGTTGTTGCAGATCTACAATGTTTTGCAGCCATTTATATTGTTGAGAAAGTTTGTCAGCCACAATCTTAAGTGGGTTCTTTTCGTACATCTTTGACAAGAAAACACTACAGCATGCAAAATAGTTCACAGGGTAGCAACAATCATAAGAGCAAGTACCAATGCACATTTAACAAGATGTATACCAAAGCCAATGAAATAATTCATTTTCTTTGGTATGTATGAACACAAACATATACTGCAAACATTAAAAGAGTAGTCTTTTGATGCCTCTAAAATCATTGCACCAACATTGGGGATAACCACCCGGTCCGGCCCTTAGTACAATTCCTTTTCTGTCTGGGATGGTGGCTCTGACTGGATAGTATGGGACCAATTTCCCAGTCAAATGTGTTTTGATGAATGAGTGTTTTGATTATATAATGAGGTGATAGATGGTTTGAGTTGTAAATTTACGAATATATATATGTATATATATGTATATATATTATATATATTATCTATATTATATATATATTATATATATTTGGTATGTATGAACACAAACATATACTGCAAACATTAAAAGAGTAGTCTTTTGATGCCTCTAAAATCATTGCACCAACATTGGGGATAACCACCCGGTCCGGCCCTTAGTACAATTCCTTTTCTGTCTGGGATGGTGGCTCTGACTGGATAGTATGGGACCAATTTCCCAGTCAAATGTGTTTTGATGAATGAGTGTTTTGATTATATAATGAGGTGATAGATGGTTTGAGTTGTAAATTTACGAATATATATATGTATATATATGTATATATATGTATACATATATATAATATATTATAATATATACATATATATACATACTTATATATATATATATATGTATTATATTATTTATTAATATATATGTATTATTTATATATTTATATATAATTATATTTATATATATAATATTATATATAATATATATATATAATATAATCAGGTAATACAATATCAATGCAATTTATAATGATTCCTGGTAATCGAATGCTAATAAAGATCAGCCACTTGACTATAGAAAGTTAAGCATGAATGATGATCACAAAGTGATATAAAACACATCGCATTTCATAATAACATCAACTGTCAGCATATGTGCTTAGAGAATACCAATTCCAACTTATTCAAAAGTGATATAAAGCATAACTATATGAACATTCACATATAATAACAATATCGAATCGAAAAGCCTGTTTATTTGCATAATATGTAACAAAGAGACATTTGATAAAAGTACCATATGTATTTGAATCCTGCTATGAGAATAACAGTCTGGTTCATTCTTCTTATTTCCAAAATCTCCAAAAAGATACAGAAATGCAAGTCCTCTTGAATTCTCATTTATAAAAAGTTTGAACCTTGATCCTTATCTTCTATAAAAATAAATCTAGAAGTGCAGAAGTGCTATCTTCTTAAATCTAATGTAACACAATTTCAGGACCCTTTCTAAAATGACATGAAAAAGTCTTTATAGTAATATTAAAACAAATCTTTCATAAAAAGTGCTTGAAGTGGTTGGAACAACCTCTATCAAAATATGGGGTTTGGTGATAAAATAGAATTGCAATAACTCTAAAAAGATGCATCGCATCTATCATTCCTACTGCGGATTTAATTGACAAATCTCGAGCATAGTTTGGACTTCTAGTGGATGACTCATTCTAGCATGCATCTGACCTGTGTACATTGCATTTGAGAGTTCTGGCATGAAAGAGACATTTGATTGTCATTTTTTGACTATGCAGTTTGACCAAGTAGAACCAATGTGCATCCCAATTGAGTCTTTTTAATTTTTTGATTTACTCCTCCCTAGTATTCAAATCTTGCTTCCATTGTTTTTCCAACACCTTTTCTTTTGGAAGGTTTTCTGGGGAACATTCAAAAATTAAATTGGCGCTGTGTAAGTTATCATTAATTAGTTCAATGATATTATTCCTCACTACCCTAGCCCTGGAAGTTTCTCTTTCTGCTTTGATTAGCTGTGTCTCCTATTCAGAAAATAATATCTCTTTGTGATATTTTTCAATTACTAGTGATTTAGTAGCCCTTCCCTTTCTTGTGTTCTGCCAAGGGATGTAATCTGTAATCTTGTCATCCGCATCTTCGAATTCCAATCTGGAATTGACTGCTTGATCTATCAGCGTGCTAATTTTGATACATAGTGGATGAATAAGAGCTATCTTTTGGTAGAGTTGGGTTAGCTATTGAGAGAAGAAATTATTTACTTCTAAGGCTTCCTTTTTAAACTCTTCAATTTTGGGATTGTCTTTAAATTGATCTATTGAGAGTTGTAGCTAATTTATTTGCTCATCCGTAGACTTGATCTCTTCATGATGTACTAGTTTAAGCTATTCAAATCCTTGAGATAGGTGCTTTTGTCTTTCAATAGCTTGCTGATCAATCCTCTGTTTTTCCTCCCTTAATTGTTCTTCCAGTTTTTTAATCCTCCGATCCTTTTCTTTGAGCAATTGATTAGCTCTGTATTTAGGGCTATAAAACACAACCAATGGTAGAATCTCTTCTATGCTGAGTGTAATATCTGACAAAGGATAGTCCATGCCAGATGGTCTATCAATCATAGGCTCATGAATCAGGGGTTGTTGTTTTAAGGGAGATTTTGGGTATTACTCTAACCTTTAATTTGTTGATCAAGCTATTCCCATTCTTTGATCAATATCAAATCAATGTGAACATCTGTGTCCAACTGTTCCATTTCCTTCTCGCTTGTCTTGGCTGCCTCAGAAGTTTTCTCCTGCTCTTTGCCTTGTGCTGTTTACTGGATGACTGGTGTAATACTCAACAAGTCCAGTGGCATTGTCTGAAGCCTTTGCATCCTGTATTGGATGAATTGCTCCATTTTCCCTGGTCCCAACTTAATCTTTACCAGGTGGTGTACTTGTGAGAACAACTCGGCTGATTTGAAGAAGTCATCAAATTCATCTTTCTCAGGGATGAATTATTTAACTTTTACCTGGGTAGTGAAATTAAAGGCAACATTATTTGGGTCATACTACCTTTTGGGAATAACCGCTAGGTTCAAACACCCCATCTTTTCAGCTTCAATTCGGGCATGCTTATAATCATGTAATGAATAAATGCCATAGCGAACTGGAAATGCATGCCATAACTGTTTCTTGGCATCTTTGAGATTTTTTGTAAGCCCTTTTTCAACCGTTTGATAGGCTATTTCCCTAGCCAATAATTTATCTGGGACATATAGGGGAAGAACATGTGGGTTGGTAATGCTGCCAAAAACCCTAATATATGGAAACAACTCTTCCCCAAACCAACTGCCAATTGAAGTTAGATCGATGCTAGCTTCCTTAGAAAACTGAGGGGCTGGTCTATTAAAGATGGTCTGATGAATGGGTAGGATGAAGCCATGGGTCTTGAATAGTCCATTTCCATCCCATGATGGGAAAATTGGAATTGAAACAAATGGTATCGACTATGTAGGCACTCATATAGAATGGGGGAACAACTCGAGTGGTCACAAACCTATTTTTCCTATAGTAAAGTATTTGGACTGCTATTTTGTCTGAGAGGATAGTAGCCCAATCCATCACAATAGAATTCAATGCTGCTTCTATTAGCGGGACCATCTCAATGGAAAACTTAGTAGAACTGGGGCTTCCAAATAGCCTACAGATCATTGCAGCAACATAACAATATGGAGATGCTAGACAATCCACATAATACATACCGGATGACTCGTGCTAGTGTTTGTTAGGGAAGTGCCTCCATTGTTTGATGGGGTCTGACTCTATTTCATTTTCCTTCTTGAAAGCTTCAAGGTATGATTTGTTATAGCACTTCTGAGGCTCTGGCAGGTGATACATTTTCTTCAAGTCCTCAGGCTTGAAGGATCCAAAACATTCTTCCGTCGGCTGTGAATAGCATCCTATCTATTATATTGATGCCCTCAACTACCCATTTTACCATGTCATTATATGGCAAAATCTTTGGTCAAGCTTCTATTCTATGAAGAAAAGAGTCGGCTAAATCACCCAATGTATTCTCAGATTCTGCAGGTCCATCCAGTGTTGCCTATCCTTCAGTTACCTTAGGCTTTTCCTTTTCCATCATATCAGATATGCCTTCCCATGAAATTTTCCCACAGTCGTGACATGTCGTATTTGAGATCAAAACAACTTTTTCTATTCCTTCGGCTACTACAAGGGAAGCTTTCATCTTTCCAGCTTTCTTTGTCATTTTAGCTGGCTGCATACTTCTAGATTCAAACTGTAATTATATGAAATAGAAAAGAGTGATAAACTTAAAATTTCAGAGTGGGTAATGCTTGAACAGATAGTGGTGATAATAGTACAGTCGAAAATAAGGGCAAGAGTATTTGGTGTGAAAGATTTTGTATTATCAAATAATATTAACACGAACGATGAAATCTTGAAGCACTAAAGTCATTACTGTTCTTAATGTTTTGCCATATTTAACGATGTGAAACTTAAATGTTCAATAAATAGATCACATCGCAATTTTGTTAAGGCCTAACTAGAATGTGGTTCGTAAACTTTCCGACTTTTTGCGATGAGTGATTTCAATATATATTCTTTTAAAGAGCCATCACATATCACAGGTCGGGAGGTGTAAGTGCCATGTTCTAAGAGTCTTTCTAATTTTTGCGATTGCAATCAGTGATGACCTGACACATAGAGTTGGGAAAATATTTATTTAACTGCCCATATCATGTTTTCCCCGTATTATCATTAAACCACTTTATTATATTAAAACACCGCATTGTGCGTCCCCCAGGTGATTATCACTCTTTTCTACTGGGATTGTGATATGCGAGATGCGAGAATGTTATAGCATCACAAGTTTTTAGGTGTGGCTTCTCTTGGTTTCGGTGATATGTGAGATGCGAGAATCTTGTCGCATCACAAAGTTTCAATGTCCCGTTAAACCTATCACTTGGAACTACGATGCGATATGCAATATGTGATTTCTTTATCGCATCACATGTTTGTCAATGATTTTCTTAAGAAGCTCTAAGGTTGAGGCTTTCAGATTGCAACAATATCATATAGATTGTATGTTCCTCAACCTTAAGCGATTGCGATTTGCAATGTGTGTTGTTTTTAGAGGGGTTTTTGAAGCACTTTTATTTAAAAAGCGAGAAACAAAAAAATTGATTACACATGTAGATTTTATTGCTTATTAAAACTAAAGGGACCCTATTTCCTATTTAGAAAAATATTGAAATTGGGGGGGGGGGGGTTGTTGTATAGAACAACAATTGGCGATTCACTGAAAGAACTAGCTATCTCTGAGTAAAAAGATGAAATTTCTAACACTTTCTTTAGTACAAAAAATTGAGGAAAAGGAAACTATTTTGAAATACGTTAGATAAACGAAATTACTCTGAATAAGAAAAATTGATCAATTTTGCAATTTCTTTGACAAACCCTTATTATTAATGAAAACATTTATAGTTTATTCAAGCCTTGGTTGGTTGTTAAAGATAAAGTAGGGGGTCTGCAACTTAGCTTTTGAATTTACTCTTGACATAGCTAGATCCATTGTTGCTAGCAAACGTCTATAGTCTCGACAGGGTTACCTTTTAACCATTAATTACTCATTATCCCATCCATCTAAGAATATAATCTTTTAAAGATAAATTCAAAAAGAAATATCTATATATATTTTCATTTTTTATTTTTACTTTTCCTTTTTATTTTCCGAATAAAAGCCATTGTCCTAGTTTGGGAGCCATAAGATGACAATGCCATTCACTGGTTGTAATTGAACTAAACAAGTTGGCTTGTAATGAGACCCCTTGTCGTATGATTATAAGACATTACCCTGTTTTGGTATGCATTATTGGTAATGTCAGTTTAATTAGTTCCCTATGATCATGGTAAGCAAGCTCGTAATGAGACCTCTTATCTTTTAAATCAAATATATTTTAGAATTACACTCTAAAAAAACATAGTCCTAATGGATGGGGTGAATCTTTGACTCCTTAAGAGTTATTGGATGACAATCATAGAGATGTAGATGCTTAGTCATAGAAACTCTTTACTTTTTACAAAATAACCTCTCTTAACTGATAAAACTTAAAATCGTTCACTATGCTTTCTTGGTTTGAAATATTTCACAATTTCAAAGAACATCCCTAAGTTTTATGATGTTTATCTAATTTCCCAAAACTGTAATCACTTCCTTAAAAGTTTCCACTTTCTAAAAGTGGATATTCACAATACGTTTTCAAATATATTTCACTAGTAGAAAGCCAATGGTATACTATTTACAACATTATTGAAAGAAATCAAAATTTTCATAAAAAAGAATATGTAAAGATAAGAAGGGGTTACCTTCTTAGGGAAAGAATTTCTTTAAGATAATCCCATTTACAGGAAGAGAATCTCTCTTTCCTGACAAGTCTTGCAGTAAAAATGTTGATGAGCCTACCTTTTCGACGATCTGAAATGGTCCAAGCCACATCTTCTTAAATTTGGTATGTTTACCTTTGCCTTCATGTGCTTTGTCCCATTTCAAAATGAGATCACCAATTTGTAATGTTTTTGAGTGGGCTGAACTTGCATCAAAAGAGGATTTAATGACTTGCTGATGTTTAGCATGAGTAATCTTGGCTTTTTCTCTTTCCTCATATAATTTAAGAATTTGATCGAACCTTAATTGAATAGAGGAAGAAGGAGTTTCTTCAATGAATTGTACTAGGGCTAGTGATGGGAAGGCTAGATTTGGTGGAATAACAACTTCTTTCCCATATACTAAGTTAAAAGGATAAGTACCTATTGAGGCCTTCTGAGTTATATGACCTACCCATAGTGTGAATATTAAAGATTTATGCCAATTCTTTTGGATTTGATCAACAGTTCCTTTAATAATCCTTATGAGATTTTTGTTAGTTGACTCTGTTAAGACATTTCCTTGCAGATAGTAATTTGTAGAGTATTTTAACTTAAAACCTCTCTTAAGAGAAAATTCAACTATACTATTTCCAGAAAAATAAGATGCATTATGAAAGATAAACGCATTAAGTAAGCCAAACCTGGTAATGATAAAATGATCAATAAATTCAATAGTCGCATCAGAATTTACTACCTTTAGTGGAATTTATTCTACCCACTTTGTGAAGTAGTCCATGGCTGTAACGATATATCTGTGCTGCTTGGAAGAATGAGGAACAATCTCTCCTATAATATCAAGCCCCCACTTCTCAAATGGTTGCTCAATGTTAACTGGTTGTAAAGGAAAGGCCGGTTTCCATTGCCTCCCACTAGTAGTTTGGCATATCTTACATTTCCTTACATAGTCATGGGTATCTTTGAACAAAGTTGGCCAATAATACCCAACATGCAGCATTTTATGCACCATAGTGTTTCCTCCAAATTTCCACCAGCTGGGCTATCCTGCAATTCCTGTAAAAACTTTTGTGCTTCAGATTTTTCAAGGCATCTTAATAGAACATAATCATAATTTCTCTTGAATAACACATTATCAACGATTTCATAGTGTTTGGATTTTAACCTTAAAGCACATTTGTTTTTGTAGCTGAACTTGGGGGGGGGGGAATATCCATTTCTTAAGTAAAAAATCAAATCAACATATTGAGATTCAAAATCAATTATACTTATCTCATTTACTTGTGCGGTACTACCTGAATCTTCATGATCTGGTATATTGGAAGCTCCTTCTAGCAACCTGCAAAAACCTTGTCCTCTAAAAAATTTCACTGGTTTAATGTCAATATCATATTCTTGTAAATATTTTACCCAGTTAGCTCTTTTCTCTCCTACTTCTCTTTGAATTAGCAATTGCCTCACTACACAGAATGGGACTATTACTATTGTATGTGTTTTCAGGAAAAAAAGTCTAAAATGTTTAACAGACTTGAACACAATGAAGGCTTGTTTTTCGACTTTTGAATAATTAACCTCAACACATTGTGAATTGGAACTAAAGAAAAATATGGGTGCTTCCACTTTTTGATCATTCATTTGTGTTAAAACGACAACATAAGATGGTTCAGTGGCTACAATGTATAAAATAAAATGACTAGAAATTTTGGAGTATTCAATGCAGGAGCATTAATGATTGCTTGTTTGATTGAGTCAAAAGCTTCCTTTTCGTTATGTCCCCATTTGAAGACTGATTTTTCTTAATCATGGATTGCAAGGGTAGAACAATATGAGAAAAATCGAGAATGAATATTTTTACAAAATTGGTCTGTCCCAAGAATGATTGCATAGATTTCTTATTATGTGGTAAAGGGATATTAGAAATCTCATTTATCCTATCAGGATCAATATATATGCCATTTTTTGATACAATAAATCCTAAGAGTTTACCTTCATTAAGAGAAAAGAATGATTTCTTGGGATTTAAGGAAATCCCATACTTTTTGCAACGTTCAAAAATTTGCTTTAAATCATGCAAATGGTTGCTCTTTTTCTTAGAATAGATAGTTATGTAATATAAGTAAACAATGACCATTTTCTTGATCAAACCTTTGAAAGCTATGTCCATGTCTCATTGGAAAGTAGCTCCAACATTTATCAAACCAAAGGGCATTTTCTGGTAAGCATATGTTCCCCATTTAGTTCTGAATGTAGTCTTTAATCTATCATCTGGATGGGTAAGGATTTGATTATATCCTGAAAAACCATCAAGAAAATACATTAACTCTGAGCCAGCTACTGATTGAAGTATTTGTTCCATTGTTGGTAATGGGAAATTATCTTTCTGACATGCTTTGTTGAGATTTCTAAAATCTATGAAAATCCTAATATCGCCATTCTTTTTCCTGACAGGTGCCAAATTTGAGATCCATTTCGAATGTCTGATAGGAAAGATTATTTTGGCTTTAAGGAGTTTATTCAACTCCATTTTGATTTGACTCTCAGTATTGGGGTGGATTTTCCTTAATTTCTGTTGTACAGGTTTCTTGTTAGAAATCATTGGAATTTTATGTTGAATAATAGAGGAATCACAGGTCTTCAAATCCTCATAATTCCAAGCAAGAACATTTTTGTATTTCTTCAATAATCGGATGAAAGCAAATCTTTCATCAGGTGAAAGTCCAAGCCCTAGATTAACATTTTGTGGTTTGGTATCTGTACCAAGGTTTACTAATTCAAACCTTAAAGTTGAAATTTGAATTTTTTTCATTAGTGAACCTTTTGGATCTATCCTTAATATCATAAAGATCTTCCAGTTTAACCACGGATTTAGGAATGGGATTTTCTTTGAATCTATTTTAGTTGAAGATCATGATCGCTTTCATCAATGATTTGATCATCATAAGACCCTTCAGATGTCAAGAAATTTAGGATATCCTCATCACGATTGAACACATGCCAATTGGTGACATTATCTGGGATGGATGGTCTAAAAATTAACTCAATAGAAAATATATATGGACTATAATCCTGAGATGGAAGGAGTTTAGAAGATACATTAGCTAGGAGGTTTGATGCTACATTCTGTGATCTAGGAATAGGAGATATATTAAATGCCAGAAAATGAGAAATAAGATCTTGAGCGAGTGATTGATAGTGTTTGAGATTTCTCGACAAACAATGAATATGATTTCTCACTTGTTTTCTCACTATTTCAGAATCACCAAACACTTTCAGATATTTCACATCAAGACCTATTGCTTTATAAAGACCTTGAATCAAGGCTTCATATTCTGTAGTATTATTAGTACACTCAAATTCTAACCTGCATGATAACATAGTTTTCTCTGCTTCATAACTGACTAAGATACATCCTGCTCCCACACCATCATTGGATTTAGATCCATTGAAATACAAAGACCAAAATAAATGCTTATTTACATGTTTATCTACAATTTTATCTACAACATTAACACACTTAGAAGTATCCATCTGTGAAAAAATTTCAAGTTGTGAGGTGACATTACTAGCTAAGAAAGGTGTTCGCTGAGCAGTGAAGTTTCCAAAAAATGATTCAGCCTAATAGTTACCAAGAATATTATTATTAAAGGCTACTGGTTCATTTTCTTCTTCAAATTCAGTTATTGTGTGAGTAAGATGATTTTGACGGTTGATTCTGATTTGATTTGGCTTCCCATTATAAGGAAGCCACGTGTGATACCAATTCGTTGAAATATAACCATGGAGTTTTTCATACCAATCTCTGCTAAGGATTAAACCATAAAACTCATGGATGTCACAATCATTATATCAATTATTTGAACAACCCTTGGCTCAGTAGATAGTCTGATAGTAACTGAATTTATTTCTCCTAAAACTTGAACCTTAGTCTGATCTAACTGAACAATATGAACTACATATTTCTGGGGTTCAATATTTAATTTGGAGCAAATTGATGCTAGCATTATATTTGATGAAGCTCCTGAATCAATCAAGCATTTATGCAAGTTTCTATTGTATATCTCATAAGTCAAAAGAAAAGGAGGAGTATGAGAATTTGATCTATCTCCCATTAAAATGGCATCAGTAGCATCCACCTTATCAGCTGGTGGCTTACCTGATCCTCTGGCAGCCTTGGATAATACACTAGTTGGAAGAGGAGAAGAAGGCACTGCGTTTAATTCCTTAAGAAACAACTTTTGTTGATATTTGAGCTTGCTAAGTTCGCACAAAGAAATATTTGCTCGAGTCTTCTTCATATCTTCAACTATGTTATAATCCATGGGATCTGAAACTACTAGAGTCTTTGATGATGATGGAGAATTAAACGAAGATTGTTTTGTTTGAGGAGATGAAATTGGAGTTTTCTTCATGGGAGCTTTATCTTTAGTAACAGGATTTGAGTTTTTCTTCTTTTAAGTTGATTGATTAGGTTATATAACACTCTTACTTCTAGTGTTTACTGGTAAGGCTTCCTGTTCACTTTCATTATCAGAGTTGGGAAAAATAAAGTCCCACATCCCATGACATTCAACTGTTTCTTCTTTCTCTGTTTCATAAGATGATAAAGCTGTATCTTCCTATTCTTCATCATCTAAATCATATTCTGCATTTGATATAGCATTTGGTGGTTTAGGATCAGTTAGTTGATTTCTTTTAAAATTCCTAAATGGTCTTTTTGATGAGGTTTTAGCTACCTGTTTTTTAATTTCTACCATTTCATTGGAGATAGTTTTAAGAAATTTTTGCAAGTCTTCCATGTCATATGGATCTTTGGTTACTTTCTTCTTTGATTCCTCTCTAAAGGTTACTTTTTTGGATTTTCTCTCCTCTAGTGCATTTTTCTTTTCTAAGGCTACGAAACGTTTTTCAATAGCTATTGCTTCTTTAATATTTTCTGCTAATGTTGGTTTAGCAGCTCTATCAACAAAGATAGATGTGTTTGAAGGTAGTGTAGAAATGTACCATTCATTTCGAACCTCCTCACTAGGCTTGGATGCCATAGGTATTTTATTCAATAACTTATTGAAACGTGAATTGAAGTCCTTAATGGGTTCTTTGGGTTCGGCTTTCAAATTGGAGAGGTCATTTATTAGAGTTGTTGTAGACCTATCGTCTCCAAATTTGGTTAAAAATTTCTCTTGAAAAGCATCCCAGCTATTAATTGAGCATGATGGTAATGAGAAGTACCATGATCCATCTGCTCCTTGTAATGTATATGGGAATAACCTTACCACTGTGTCCTCTTCTGTTACTCCATTCAAATTAATGGACAATAGGAAATTATTTATATGTTCTTCCACTAACAGGCCATTATCAGGGTTGAATTTAGGTAACCATTTTTCCGAATGAGCTAGCAATTATGCCAAAGGGGTAGGCATTGTCATAGCTCCTGGATTGGTTCATGGCCTTGGTTGAGGTTTATTATGTGCCATTATTGAGCTATTAGTAGAAGAGGGCGAAGAAGCAGTTGAAAGTGATTGGGTAGAGGATGTTGAAGCTCATGTACCTATTTGGACTATGATCTAGAGTTGAGAAGGGGGTGTGTGAACTTGCAATGGTATGGATGATGATGAAAGAATCTCGTTGTCAGATTCTGATGGTGACTTCCTAGCCCTTTTTCGACTTGGCAGAGGGAATTCAACTAATGGGATTCCAAGTTTTTGACTCTTTTCTCTAGTCAATGGTTATGATGGGATATACTGGGAAGTAACACTGCCTTGGGATAAATTAGAATCTTCTTGAGAAATTGAAATCCCCTGCAATTTGTGGATCAAAGATTGTAATTCAAGGGTTTCAGAAGTATTAATGTTTGGTTTGTTTAGGATTTCAACAGTGGGTTTTGTATTTTTCTTTTCAACTTCTCCCTTGGGAATAGGATATTTAGAATGGGAGGGAGAAGTTGGAGGTGATGGTGAGGGTGTTCTACTCTTAGAATGTCCTATGGATTTATATTTACTCGCCATTCACAGTCAGGCCCTCCTTCTAGCGCCAAAAACGTTGATGCCTCTAAAATCGTTGCACCAACATTTGGGATAACCACTCGGTCCGACCTTTAATACAGTTCCTTTTCCATTTGGGATGGTGGCTCTAACTGGATAATATGGGACTAGTTTCCCAATAAAATGTGTTTTGATGAATGAGTGTTTTGAGTATATAAAGAGGTGATAGATGGTTTGAGTTGTAAATTTATGAAAATATAGAAGTAAATG